>NIVC01000042.1:240000-302500 GCA_002269645.1 Macrostomum lignano
AGAAATCAAATCGCCAGCCAGAAGGTGCCGGCGGGGTGATGACGGAATGCTTGAGAGACCAGCTGAGGCTGTCCAGCAGCTTGATCAGAGAAATCAGAGAAATTCGCAATAGGGTTTCCACAGTCACCTGGTGTCACCTTTTCAATCTCCAGAAGCTCTGCCAGGGGAAACCCAGTGACTAACGAAGTCAGTCACATGTGGTCGACGTGCAGATGACATTTGGAGGCTTGGCAAGACCTGAGACACAGGGACCAATACACCAATACATGTACGCTTTTGGAAAATAAACCCTACCTGTCAGAATAGTCTGAGTATCTCAACTTGCCGGAAGGCTGGCAACTTGATTCTTGTTTAAAAAGGTGCGCGACAATAGGTTCGCCGGTGTTCTGGAATTTCGTGTGTCTGCGTTGCTCCGTTCCGGCGCAGCCGAAAAAAAAATTGTTAGGAGGAATCCTAAGCAATGAATCATTTTTAGAATATAGGAGTTCTATCGATAAATGATTTTCTGTGTTAGTACTACGTGTACTGTTTATACTAGTAGAGTTCATTTTAGTCGGCATAAAATGCTAATTTTACTACTGTAAAGTAGACTAGCGCATTTTTCGCCAGTGAAATTTCGTTATGGAGTTGATTCATCGGGACAGTTCAACTAGTGCACATTATTGTCTATAATTGATTTTATTGTTGCTTACAAGCTATTACATTCGCTACTTAATTGGTGTCCTTGTATGCTTGAAATTATTAATTTAAATTGTTAGTTTTCTCAATCTCTAGGTCATTTACAATCTGTATAGAATAATATTACTTATTTTTTCTGCTACATTATTGCTATTGTGGCGCTGCAATCTTATAGATCTCTAACACATTGTGTGTGCAATACGTACCCTAGTTTATTAAGCGGCACTTTGTATTTTACTGTTTTGCGTGAGGTCGCATTGGTGTATGGCCATGGGCTATTGTTTCACTTGTAATTTAACGATTTTAAGAGGTAATTTTAAAGCACAAATACTTTAATATACTTTACTTTAATACAATAATTTATCGTTGTATGTGTAAAACTTTCTCACTTATACCGCGTTATTGTAATCCTTCTGCGTAAAAGTTTATATAAGTAAAGTAAATAAGTGTTTCTCTGCACTTCTTGTTTTGCTTGTAAAATTTCGCGCAATTTAATAATATAGTTAGAGCAACTAAATAAAAGATACGCTATCTATTATAACTTTATTAAATTATCTACATTCCCCAGAATCGTACTGAAGTAGTCTTTTCGGCTTCTTTTAAATATTGCAAGTCATCATACACACTATTTTATACAGGTTTTTTCGACAAAATAATTAAAGGCCCAAGGTTCGATAAGAGCCATAACAAATGGAGTATAATTTTACAGTAGTCCTTGCGTCTACATCTACTCATGTTGGCTTTCCAATGCTCGAATTTTTTGTTAACCGCTCAAAGACTTCGGAAGCACTTACGTATATGTATGTGCATGCACTTACAAACATAGTCCTAGATCAAACTTATTGGCAGACAATATGCAAGAGATAAAAAAACTTTCCTCTATATACAATCAAAGAGGTTCATAAACTAGCCATCAGGTATTAAATGAAACGCGATCAAAGCCAAGGAAGGGAGACTTCTAGAGTCGTTTTTGCATGAATACATTACTGGCCTGACTAATATGTTATAAATTTTTTGTAGCTTTTAAATATTTTAAGGGCATACAAATATATAAAAATAGATCATTTTGCTAAAATAAATAAAAGGTTTACAGCAGATAAAGATTAAAATAACCTCATTTGTTATAGCCTTATGAAGTTTAGAAACTTAAATTCAGAATTAGCAAGTTTTGCGTTTTACAGCGTCGTACAATCGTCCACGGTATCGTTGTATCTTCGTATCTTTGTTTGATCAATTGACAATTAAATTATGGCCGAATATGACCTAACAAAGACTTTAAGTGCTTATCTAGATCGAAATTTGGCATCAACATTTCTTGAATTTTTGGAAACGCAGGATGTAAGTTGATAAATCTAATCAATTTAAAAAAAAAAAAAATTTCAATTGGTTGCCTACTAGTACTGATTTTTGTCATTTATTCTAAGTTTTAAGCGATTTCATATTTTTAATGTTAATAACAATGTATTAAATTGTTGAGTTGCAATGTGAAAAATGTATAAGTCATTTTACGCCTAGGCTAAGGGACAAGGTAAATACAAAAAATGTTAATAGCCAATGTGCCCTTGGCTTAATAAATAAGAAATTTATTCCTAAGATTTAGATTTAGATTGAGTAATTTGCTAGGTGTTGGTAAACTCATATTTAACTGGCCTAGCTGGCCTTTGCTAGTATGATATCCACACTTTTTGGTGCCTATGCATTTTGGTGCCTAGCATTTCAGTGCCCCAGTTTGCTTTTGGTGCCTGAATTATAAATTAGAATTTGACACAAAAATATAGACAATGAGTCTTAATTTAGCCGTAAGTGCTTTGCCTTTGCAATATTTCTTTACTTAAAAAAATTAAAGTATTATTTAGTTTGTTAAGCTGACCTAATTAAAGCTAAAAAAATAATTTTAAAAAGTAGTTTCATTTATTTATTGTCTCCCAATTTGATTTCTTAGAAAATAAAATATAAACTTGTATGATTCAAAAATCAATACTAAAGTAAACTAGGCCCCTAGTCATATTGAATTCAATAAAAACTATCTATAGCATCATTCTATAAACATAGTCAGGAAGATGACCTTTTTCATCAAAAATTCTGGTACAAAAAGGGTTGGATGTGCACCACACTAGCACATTCCAGTCTAACAGTAGGCAAGAAAGAAAAATCTGGGGCAGTATGGTGCAATATAAAAATGGTATAATTTGATATAATACAAGACAAAAGTGGCATTCTTTCGTTTTAGAAGACCCTCTATGTATCAAGTAGGAAACTGGCAGTTTCGAAAAAGAAGACCCGCCTAAAACATAGGAAGCTGCTCACATATTGTTGTCTATTATTTTGTTTGTTTATTCTTAATGGCTTAATTCTCTAATTCTCTAATTCTCTAATTATCTTAATTCTTAATTCTTTCTTACTTTTGTTTCACGAGACCCACAAGCAATATTCCTATTTTGCGGTCTTCTAAAACAAAAGTGTATATACACAGTGACCTCATGGCACTAGTGTATTATAGTTTGACAGGCTGGGTATGAGATTGGTAAAATAAACGCTTGCGATTACAGTATAACAACTTTGTGTAGAATTAACTTTTGCTATACTTTTATTTTGTTAGTGAATGCTCGTTTTTTTATTGATTTCTTCCCTTTTTCCATGGGTCTTCCATTATGAAGGTCACATATTTTTGGGTCTTCTATAACAAAAAAATGCCATAAAAATTTTCAATGAGACAATATTTTCTAAAATAGAAAATTAACACATAATTTCATTTTATAACATGCCAGCTTAACAAAATGGATACTGCTTTTATTAAGAATATTAAATGTTTTGAAAATTATTTATTATATTTGTTATAGGATCACTTTTTTATTCTCATTTTGGTATCATAAACTGGGGTACCAAAAAGCAATTAGGCACCAAAATATAGGGTACCAAAATGTATGAGCACCAAAATACATAGAAACCACTAGTATAGACTTAGAGGCTATTCATCAACTAGTAGATTTGTTAACATAATGTAGTATATGCAGCTATTTAACTTAACTTTTAAACTTTAAGTATATATATAATATATGATTGCTAATGAATGTTTAATATATAAGCAGTTGGTGATACAAAATTATTTATATATTAAACAAGACATAGCATAATTGTAAAAATTATTTAAATTGTTTTTAAGACATGCAGTCTAGGATTTATACTATTACAAGCTGTTGAAACCCGCGGATTTTGAACCCGGGGAATTCTAATCCCCGGAACTACTTTTGCATGTATTCTGAAATCTAAGGCCATACACAAACAAATTAATAGTAGGATAGAGGTAGACATAAAATGGAGCACATTCGTGTAAAATTAGGGTTTGAGGCAAACGTTGATATTGTTTGCTGGGGTACTCCACAGAATGCCAGGCAATGTCTGTCTGACTCTAAAACATGTATTGGCAAACTCTGGCCTCTCCCTGACTCTCCCTATGTCCCTTGGATCCTTTAAAATTTCTATCGTCTCTTTCCTTTCTTCTCTCTCATCCCTCGTCTCTCCTCTCTCCTCTCTCTTCTCTCCTCTCTCCTCTCTTCTATTGTATCTTCCCTCATCTCTCTTCTGTTTCATCTCTCTTCCCTATTCTTTTCTCTCTCCTCTCCTCTCTCCTTTCTACTTTTCGTTTTCTCTCTGCTCTCCTCTCTCCTCTCTACTCTTTCGTTTTCTCCCTCCTCTCCTCTCTCCTCTCTCCCCCTCTTCTCTCGTCTCTTCCTTCTCCTCTCTATTCTTTTCTCTCTTCTCTTAACTCTCTCCTCTACTCTCTTATCTCTCCTCTCTACTCTTTCCTCTCTCTCTCCTCTCTCCCCTCTTCTCTCGTCTCTTCCCTCACCTCTTTCCTCTCTCTCTCTCTTTCCTCTCATCTCTTTTCTTGTTTTATATCTTCTCCCTCCCCTCGTCGCTCGTCTCTTCCCTCACCTCTCTTCTCTCTCGTCTGCTCTTTCATCTCTCCTTTCTCTTCTTTTATCTTTTCTCTCTTATCTCTTCTCGTTTCTATCTGCTCTGCGCTTTCTCTCTCTCTCTCTCTCTCTCTCTCTCTCTCTCTCTCTCTCTCTCTCTCTCTCTCTCTCTCTCTCCAATCTCTCTTCTCCTCTTTACTCTCTCCCCTCTTCATTCTCCTAATTCCTCTTCTCTCTCCCTGTCTCTCCTCTCTCCTCTAGTCTCTGTAATCTCTTCTCTCTTATCTCTCCTCTGTTCTCTGTACTCTCCCATCTCTCGTCTGTTCATCTGCTCTCTCATCTGTCATCTTTACTCTCTTATACGTTCTCTCACTTATCTCCTCTGTACTCTTCTCTTTCACCTCTTCTGACTCCTCTCTTTCCTTACTCCTCTCTTCTTTTCTCTTCCCTCTTCTATACTCTCTCTCTCCTCTATTATCTTCTCTCGTCTCTCTGCACTCTCCTCTCACCTTTTTCATCTCTCATCTCTTCTTTCATCTGTCTCATCTCTACAATCTCATCTTTTTCCTCTCTCCTCCTCTTCCCTTTACTCTCTCATCTCTCCTTTCTCCCATCTTCTTATACCCCTCTCTTATCTCTATCTCTTCTCTTCTCACCCCTTCTCTCCCCCTCTTATCTCCTCTCTTTTCTATCCTTTCTACTCTCTCCTCTCCTCTTGACCCTCTGTCATCTTCTTTCTGCTCTCTCATCTCTACTCTCTTCTCACTCTTCTCTACTCTCCTCTCATCGATCCTCTGTCTCATCTCTCCCCTCTTCTCACCTTTACTCTTTCCTCTCCCTCCTTTCTCCCCTCCTCTCGCTTCTTCCTCCCTTCTTCTCTGCTCTCTCCTCACCACTTGTCTCTCCTCTTATATTCCATGTTTTCTCATACCCCCCTCTCGCCTCTCCTCTCTTCTAATAGTCTATTCCTTCATCCTTCTCCTTTCCACTCTCGTCTCATCTGGCCCGCACATAAGCTGGATACTGGATTCTTTATCTGGCTTTTGAAGTAAAAGTCTGCCCATTCCTGCTTGGAAAGCCAGTTTGTGGGACGTAGTACTCTCATGGCTGTTCTCATGCTTTGATCATGTCATCTACTCATCTTTCTTGCCAATTTGCAGTCCTGAAAGGAATTTGTGTATTTTCAGCTTTACTGCAGTCTGCATCAGTCTAACAACAAAGGAAATACGCATTTCTTAGGAGGACATTTAAAATTCAAAGTACTTTTAAGAGAAACCTAAAATTTCCATGGTGTGACTAATTTAGTAGGGTTGTATTGCATTGCATCGCCTTTTCATAAATCTTTCGCTTTTACAAACCATGCTGGATTCCCTCGATTTGCCATCCACTGTTAAACTGCTGCAGAGTTTGCCAATACAGACGACAGTGGTTAGAATTTCTCACTAAACTGTCATGGCTAAACGTAGCCTTTCCACGCGCGGGGGTACAGAGAAGGCTATTAAAAAGTTATTCCAAAACACTGTACATTTGCTATGTACATTCAGCCCTATCGCCTGACCCTTCGTCTGGGCTGGGGGAATGAGTGAGTGAGTGGCACAAACAACAGAAAAAGCAGACAAACTTCACATGCTTACAGTTTCTTTTTCGGTTGAGTTACAGAGTTGAAACTTTACATTTAGATAGAGAATGAGTCAATAAAGAATTGTGTCAAGTTTGAAGCCAATCACTTCACGTGGAGCAAACTTATGGCAGCTGAAAGTTAGTCAATTTTGAAACCCCTTTTACACATCTGGGCCCAGATCGGGAAAGAGAGGCGGGCGGAGGTTGGGGTGGTTGCTACGCTGAAAAAAACAGCCTAATTTTAAAAGTGCACAGCACCGCTCAGGATTAACTTTGAGACTCGAAATTTCACATAATTGTGCCAAAATAGTTGAAGATTGTCTGCGTCAAATTTGAAGAGAATCGGTAAAAGTGGAGCGGCGCTATGGAGGATTTAGTGAAAAAATCGCGCATTTTGAGCAGTTTTTTGTACTTTTAGGTAGGAAGACTTGAGTCTAAGTAATTTAAAGGTAGCCTAAGACATTCTCCGTAGTAAGTTTAGGGTGGGTGTAAAGTTTGGTGTAATTTGGTTGAGCGGTTTGGGAGTCCATAGCGAAGTAATTTGTCCACAGACAGACAGACAGACAGACAGACAGACAGAGTTTTGATTTTTATAGGTAGAGATATATATATATTATAAGGCCTAATATTTAGACATTTGAAAGGCATATAAATATATAGTTAGAGCAAACTCTGATCTATATTTGAAGAGGCATTAACTTGAAATTGAAATTATAATAGCTATCACAAAGCAAAAGGGTATTTTGCTTAGAACAAAAATGACTTTTGCTTTACACCAAATTGCCAAAAGGACTCACATTGAAATGTCTTGTTATTGAAGTAAAAAGCTGTTTGCTTCCCAGTTTAGGAACAGTCAGGTCAATAGGACAGTCAGGTTTAGGACAGTTAGGTTTAGGATTAGGTTAGGACAGTTAGGATAGTTTAGGTTTAGGACAGTTAGGTTTAGGACCTGACTTTAGGACAGTCAAGGTCAATAGCAGAGAACTCAATGTACATAAATAGAGAACAGGTGTTCAATCTCAGACTTGCAGAAAACTTAAACTCGGAAGATCAAAAACTCCTTGATGGAAATAAGAGAGAAAGGGTCCTATTTATAGCATGGGATTCAACTCTGCCCATGGATGCACAAGACCTTGTGACTCCCAGAAAATAGGACTAGGACTAGGACTTTTGGTTAGGACTCCAAAAAGTAAGGCCTATCATGTGACTTGCTCACATGACAGGGGAAAGAGAGACTAGAGTGAACCAAGAACAGACCACAGCAGAGAAGCTGAGGGCTAAGAATAGAGGTGCAGAAAACAGACAAAATGGAAAAGGGAACAGCAAGCAGGCAGACAAAAGGGACAGGAAGCTGACCAGCAGCAAATAGCAACCCAGGGCGAGGGTGAAGGCAAGGGCAACTGCTGACAAGGGGGACGCCTAACACTAAACTAGCAGATCACTACATAATTGAAACAATTATAATCTTTAAAAAATCAATATAAAGAAATGAAAAAATAAGTGTCTACAAGTATTTCATTTGACATTTATTAGACTATTTAAATTCAAATATATATAATCTATTAATAATAAAAATAGGCTTAATTGACAATTATTGCACTATTATGTTAGAGATTAAAATAAGCTTAAACTATATAACCATATGTCTTTCATTTCCAAATGCTTAGATTTTAAGACTGGTAATTAGTAGTCCCTAAATATATAGGCCTTGATAATTCTGCATTGATATATATGTCCCACACTTGAGTTGTTAGCTGTTTAGGAGATAAATATTAAACTTAGCTAGCTAGTCATCTAGCCTATCTATTTCTTATATCTCTATCTTGTATCTTATTCTTAGCAAACTAAAAATTTGTTTAAAAATAAAAAAATCTATGAAGGAATGAAAAAACTTTAGTTTTAACTTGAAAACAAATCAATTTGGCATACTTGCAAATTGAAATGCTTGTGGAAATAGCATTTTTAGGTATTCTATGTATATATAGTCTTCATTTTTAGTTTGAGGTTATTCTAATTTCCTAGAATCTATTTACTTAAATGAATCAATAAATTTACTTAAATTAAAAGCAATTGAAATAGCAAGATTTTGTCAAGTATTACTTGAGAATCTATAATTCCTAGAAATACCAACAAAATGAAAGAATATAATATTTAGTGCAAAAAATCTAAGACAATAGAGCAAGGTTGGAGTTTGAAATTAAAAACTACCAAATTTTCATTCTACTTAACTACTCAACAATACTTGACTTGATTGATTACTTGGCCAAAACCCCCAAAGTTTTGTCAAGTACTTGACTTGACCAAAACCTGAGTTTTTTCATGGTCTAATGTAAACAATTTGTATTATGTGTCAAATATGTTTATTCCTTTAGTTTTCTAAATTTATCAATATTTATCTTTTATATGATATTTGTGATCAATAAGCAATGATTTACAAATAAAAATTTGCATCAATATTAAGTACTATAAAAAGCTTTGCCTAGATTGTAGCCTAACTTGTCATGAAGTATCTTTCCTTTTGGACAATATGACGTTAGAATTCATTCATAAGAGTTCAACAGTTTGCAGGCATAAGAGAATATAAAATATCTTTATAACTGGGGTCTGTCTAAGACTTATAAAACAGTATATTATTATATAGAATCAACTAAAATTAATAGAATTCAGAACCAATTTGAGCCAATAGGGGTTTTTGTGATTTAACTTTGATACACAAATTTCAACCACAGTTTGTACTAATGAGTAATTTTTTGCCAAACAGCTCTCTTATTGTTGCTACCCAACCTAGATCTACCCGCGCGATGACATTCTGCAAGCCAAGCTGGACCTGTTGGAGAAAACCAACATGGTTGATTACATTATCGAGACCTATTTGACCCTTCACGGCCTCGATGACGACGCCGATGTGCCCGAAGAGTATCAACAGAAGCGCGCGGCCGTCCTAGAACAATTGGAAGATTTCCGCGAAAAAGAAGAAGTTCTTGTCCGGATTTTCAACGCCGAGAACATGAACAAGCTGCGCTCGGAGAAGGACCACACTAAGCTGATTGAAACCCTTGCTGCTCAGTTTGGCTACAAGCCCGAAATGCTTGATGACATGTACGAATTGTCTCGGCTGAAGTACAGCATTGGCAACTACAATCAGGCCAAGGGCTTCCTGTCCGTGTTCAGGATGCTGGCGCCGGCCAGCGATCCTCGCGTCTCGTCGGCCATGTGGGGCCTGCTGGCGTGCGAGATTCTTAACGACAATTTCAAGGTACGGCATTTTCTAGTTATAGTAAAGAAAAAAAAAATTAAAAGGGGTCAGAGCGTCGGACTCGCGACTTGAGGCCGGGGGTTCGATTCCCGATCCCACTAGGAACAATTTGTGTCCTTGAGCAAGACACTTAACTCTGCATTGCTTCAGTTCCCCAGCTGTAAAATGGGTTCCAGCATTAGCTGGGGTAATTGAAGGTGTGTGTGGCGACCCCCAGCCCTTGGACTGAACAGCCGTACGCAGCCTTCAGATGCGCCGCGCAATAGCTGCGGCTGAGCTTTCGGTTGCACATCTGGTGCAGTCGGGCAGGTGAAATCAATTATTACTATTAATATTCTTAGTAATATTAAAATTAAAGTATTAATTTTATTCTGCGGATTCTTACTCTCCTTTATTTTGAGTTTTTTGGCATTTTTCTGCTCGTTAATTTCCCCTAAACTCCCCTAATGTCAGTCTCGTTCTGGAATTTCTATCCTAATTCCATTTTGATTTTGGGAATTTTTCTTGCGATCTTTTTTGAGACTATTTTGGGAATTTTTTATTCCACCCAATCTCCCTTCCCATCAATCCCATCTGTTCCATCTTTTTAATTCCCAGTATATTGGAAGGTAAACTATACTGTCAAGATCTGTTTAACCACAGGACGCGCTTGCCTGCCTGGACGAGCTCAAAGAGATGATGAAGAGCGACCGAGTCATCCCGCTGCAGCTGCTCCAGCAGCGCACCTGGCTACTTCACTGGTCCCTATTCGTCTTCTTCAATTACAAAGAGGGCGACAAAGACGGCACAGAGCTGCTAATTGACATGTTCTTGGACAAAGACTACCTGAATGCCATCCAGACTCTGGCGCCGCACCTGCTGCGCTACCTGGCCGTCTGCGTCATCATGAATCGCAGCCGAAAGAAGCGCAACTTCTCCGACCTCATTCGAGTTATTCAACAGGTTTGAAGCATTAGCGATGAAGCCGATTAGGGTTGGGAAGTCAGCTCTTTTAAGTCTGTCAGTGTGCGATACGTACGTAAGCTACAGCGTGTGCATGAGTGCGTGACTGTGTACAGCATTGGTGCGCTTGTGTGTGCTCAGGACTCAGCGGAATGGGCAGCATTGCAGTCAGCGCTGGTTGTAGGACCATGTCGCCGAGGGCGTTGCGCCAAGGTGCCCGCAGCCCTCCTGCCCGAAGAACTTAAACTAAATTATGTGCTGAAGAAATTAAAGGCTCGTACACTTATTTGACCTTTATTGGCATGGCGGAAAGGACATCTGTTGGACACTTGCTATATTGCCTTGGAAATTTGGTGTTTAAATGTGACACAAGTCAAATATATCTATCAAAATGTAACCTTTGTAGCATTCTCTCCACTGTACTATAAGTAGGGTATTTGGGGGATTGTTTTAGCAACATTTAATGCTAATCCTTGTTAAATTTCAACACTGCTATCAACAGGAGTCGTACACCTACCGCGATCCGATCACGGAGTTCCTCGAGTGTCTCTACATTCAGTTCGACTTCGACGGAGCCCAGGACAAGCTGCGCGCTTGCACAGATGTTATTGTCAACGATTTCTTCCTGTGCCACCGACTGGACCAGTTCCTGGAGTCCGCCAGGCACCTCATCTTCGAGACATTCTGCCGGATCCACCAGGTGATCAGCATTGATATGCTGGCGCAGAAGCTCAACATGAACCCGGAGGACGCCGAGAAATGGCTAGTTGACCTGATCAGAAATGCTAGGCTGGACGCCAAGATTGACTCCAAGCACGGCTTAGTAACTATGGGCTCTCAGCACATCTCGCCCTATCAGCAGGTAATAGAGAAAACTAGAGTGCTCTACCAGCGGACTAACAATTTGCTGTATTGCTTCGAGAAGAAGTTCGGCTTGCGCGGAGACGCCCTGGACCGGCCTATTCACAACTGATAGACTCGCGATTGGCCTTGTGTCTCTGTGTGGCTTTTCTGACTGAATCGGATGTGTTCTGCTACTATAAAATAACTGAGTAGTGGTTTTCGTAGGTTTAAAAAGATCCGCTTTGAAAGTTGATAAATCCTTAATCCTTCTATTAATGAGTAGAAATCATTTTGAACTAATTAGCACCGTGTTAGTTTCTAGTGACTTTAAAATAAGGGAATTTTACAACCCCTAAAAACTTTTACAGATCCTAAAATTCGTAGCAACAATCTCGTAAATGAATAAAGAATATCCACATAAATGGTGGATTCTCTGTGTTGCAAGTTTTTGGTGATTAATGCGCATTTTACACTACTAATGATAAGAACTTAGTAAGTAGTTTAATTTTATTAAATGTTTTAGAAAAAAGACTAGATTACGTAGTTAGACAATTTAGGAGAGTAAAATTTTGCCGATAAGGTGGCTAGAATCGTGGTTTAGCAAAAGTACAAGTACTTTAACCGATAAAAGGAAGCAAAAATGTCCATAAGTATTTAGTGTTTATGAGAAGATGGTTCCAGTAGTCCATGGTTTGCTGTTTCTCTGTTTATTTTCTTGTTTTTATTTTGCTCTTCAAAACGCTTCGCTTGGTTTGTGGGAATTCTCGCGCAGAGATAGTTAATCATTCGATTGTTGTCTCTGTGTTGAATTGGATTCAGCTAATTTTTTTGCCGTATTGACTCTGTTGAAATGAATAGATAAAAATATAATGTAAACTGTGCGATTGGCATTCTAACATTGGCAATCGAGTGACTATGCTGGAGTGGTTCAGGTTAAGCTGCAGTTACTTGAGCTGAAGTTTGGATTTAAATTGACTCAATGGTTTGAGTTTATCATTTCGAATTTTGAATTTACCATTTTTTGTATTATGTGTAGTAATGATGTTCAGTGACTTTAGAAATATGGAATTTTAGTTCAGTTCAATTAGAGTTTTTGTCTATGGATTTAGGACTGGGATTTTCATAAATTTCGGATTGGGATTCTCAAAAATTTAGGACTGGGATTTTTTATAAATTTACGATGGGGATTTTCATGAATTTAAAATTAGGATTTTTATAAATTAAAATAGGGATCTTCATAAATTTGAGATTGGGATTTTAATGACTTCGGGATTAGGATTTTCGTAAATACTGTAATTAAGACCAACATGTCCTTTTTATAATAGGAGGAAATTAGGAAATTTATCCCATTATTAAAAAGCTGCAAAACAAAACATTTCAGTTTCTGCACTCGCAGCAGGCCAAAGGCTACGCAGCCCTGGGCCTCGCCGCCCTCTGCTTTGCCGCCCTCTATCCCCGCCTGCTGCAGCCGCTGCTTCTGGCCGCCATGGGCCGCCGTGACGAGGCTAAACAAGCCGCCGAGGCCGCTATGGCGCATCCGAGGGACCGCCTTAGACCGGCCGCTGCGCTGCTTGACACCGTCGACGCCGACGATGCACAACGGATGGCCAGCGCGGCGGAGGCGGCCGCAGCGGCAGTTGCCAACGGCGGCAGGCCTCAGCCAGCTTTTCATCCGCCGATGCATCAGCAGCAGCAGCATCATCATCATCAACAGCGGCATCAGCAGCTACAGCAGGCATCCGGACTGCATAGCAACAGCCTAGTAACCGTGGTGCTGCCATTGTACAGCGTAGCCATCTTGGGCTTCCTGTTGTACACTCTGATGCGCATGGCTGGCGGCAGCGGCGGAGGCAGCAGTGGAATCAATCGGCAGTTTTCACCCGAGTGGCGTCGACAGCAGCAGCGGTTGCTAGCCAGTCTGGTTGCTAGGCAACAGCAACAAGCATTGGATGGCAACGGGGACGTTTCTGTCCATAGCAACGGTTCGGCTGGTGAAAATGGCGGCGAAAGCCTGTCTCTGGCCGCCATCGAGCGGGATCTGCAGAAGCTGCTTGGTCGCCTTGACAACGGCGGGAGCGATAACGGCAATCGTGAGCAGTTGAAACTACAGCTGGCTCGCACTGAAGCTGAGATGGTTCGCCTTCTGGAAGGCATACGCCAGGCTCAGTGATTCGATCGAGTGCCGTCAGAGTCTTTGAGAAGGCAATATAAACATTTGTTTACTTTTTTGGGTGCATAGGTACTTCCGCAGTTAAAAGTGCACAGGTACTTCTACAGTCAAATGTACATAGGTACTTCTGCAGTTAAAAGTGCATAGGTACTTCTACAGTTAAAAGTGCATAGGTACTGTCGCAGTAAAAAGTGCATAGGTACTTCTACAGTTAAAAGTTGAGACTTCACAATTCAAGCTTGTTAGTCAAGAAGTTCAGTACTCTCATATTGATATGCACTAGTGTACTGAGCTAGTTAAAGAGTAGTATATGACATTTTCAGTAATTTTCATTTTTTATTTCTTTGTTTCTCTTGTCCATTATTATAATTTGAATCTCGTTTTATTGTTTATAGCTTGTTTGCTATACAGAATTATGCATAGGATTTTAGCATCTAAATAGTACTTATATATGCTTGTTTGTTGCCTAATCAGTTGAGTCTTCTAAACAGCGGATCTAATCATGCTCTAGATTTGCATATAGCTAATTGTGATGACCAGTTATTTGTTCCGCAATCCATTTTACTGTCTTTATTTTTTTGAGCTATACCCATGTCACCCAAAATAATGCTTTTTGTTACTGAATTCCAGATCGTATTGTAAGCTTACTAGACTGCTCTCTTATTTTCTCTTTTTTATGAGTAGGTTAACGTCCATATATCGCCCCTAAATATTTGGATTCATGACGGGATCCTTAGATTCACCCTTGGAATCCTTAGATTCACCCTGGGTATCCTTAGATTCACCCTTAGAATCATTAGATTCACCACCCTTGCAATCCTTAGATTCACCCTTAGAATCCTTAGATTCACCCTTGGAATCCTTAGATTCACCCTTAGAATCATTAGATTCACCACCCTTGCAATCCTTAGATTCACCCTTAGAATCCTTAGATTCACCACCCTTGGAATCCTTAGATTCACCCTTAGAATCCTTAGATTCACCACCCTTGGAATCCTTAGATTCACCACCCTTGGAATCCTTAGATTCACCCTTGGAATCATTAGATTCACCACCCTTGGAATCCTTAGATTCACCACCCTTGGAATCCTTAGATTCACCCTTGGAATCCTTAGATTCACCCTTAGAATCATTAGATTCACCACCCTTGCAATCCTTAGATTCACCCTTAGAATCCTTAGATTCACCACCCTTGGAATCCTTAGATTCACCCTTGGAATCCTTAGATTCACCCTTGGAATCCTTAGATTCACCCTTAGAATAATTAGATTGACCACCCTTGCAATCCTTAGATTCACCCTTGGAATCCTTAGATTCACCCTTGGAATCCTTAGATTCACCCTTAGAATCCTTAGATTCACCACCCTTGGAATCCTTAGATTCACCCTTGGAATCATCCTTGACCACTTGTCTCTATTCAGGACCAGCTGCCGGCCGAAGTGCTGGAGCGGGTTCTGGACAATCTGCTTCATCTGAGCGATTTGCGCAAACTGCGTTTAGTCAATCGGCGATTATGTCATTTAGTTGACTGTCTCATTGAGAGAAGGAAATGCCACTTTCGGGTGAGTGTTTGTTCTGTTTCTTTTTTTGATGGAGTAATTTCAAACTGACTGACTCACTGACTTACTGACTCACTGACCCCCAGGCCGCGCTGGACGGTCGGCACGGCCTCTGCTGGAGCCGCATCCGTCACGTGACCGGTCAGCCCAGCCCGTTCTCCAGCCTGCGCCTATCGGCAGCCGTAGCCAAATGCGGCAACTACGTCTATTTATTCGGCGGAGTGTCCGAACCAAATCAGGTGCCGCTGAACGACCTCTGGCGATTGTCCATTGAATCCTCGGACAGCGAGTGTCGGTGGGAGCGGGTCATGTCCTCCGGCCAGTTCCCCGAGCCCCGGTCCCACGCCAGCCTCACCTGCTATGCCAACACCCAGCTAGTGCTATTCGGCGGCTACCTGTTCCACGCCAGTCCCTGCGCCTCGGTTGTCGGCGATGTACACGTGCTGGACACGCGCAGCCATCGCTGGCAGCTGCTGCTACTCAGCGATCACGCTGCTTCATCAGCCAGCGCTGCCGATCCCCGGCCACAGCCGGCTATTGAACCGTTAACTAGCCACGCAGCCTGCGTGTTCATGCGCAAATACCTGCTAATTACTGGCGGCCTGACCTCGCAATCCGTGCTGTCCGATCGGATCTGGCTGATCAACCTGTCCGATGGCACCTGTCTGTCTGCACCGCACGCTCTGACCTACGACAATGACGATCGTAGCAATCCTGCCGGCGGAGACGACGATAATCCAGAGGAAGCTGAGCAGCCTCATCAGCGCCGCTACCCTCTGCCGCGTCACAATCACGCTATGGAAGCCCTTGACGACTGTCGAGTAATCATCTGCGGCGGCGAAGTTCGGCCTAACCAGTTCTGCTCCGAAGTTTGGCTGCTTTCTTGTTCGGCCAGTCCGGACGCTGGACAGTCGGCCATCCTGTCCGAGCTCACCTGGTGCCGGCTGGCGCAGCCGCGGTCGCCCTATTCGCCGCCAGCTAGCCGGTACTTGACCGCCTGTCTGCTGCCCGCCAGCGGCGCCGACTGCTCTGACGATGGCTACAGGCGATTGGTCTGTCTGAGCGGCGCCGGTGCCGCTTATGCCGCCAAAATTGGACGACTGCGCGAGCGGACATTGGTTAGAATGCTGGCTCAGCAGCAGCGACAGAGGGTGCTATTGCAGCAGCAGCAGGCGAGCCAGCGACCTCCCGGGGCGTCCATTCGTGGCAATGCAAATCAGCGAAATTTAATGCGGCTTCAGCGATTGCAGGTGATTTGTGATATGCTCTGAACTCGTTAGAATTTGGATCCCGGGTGCCACATTTACAGCCTGTGTTTTTCCAAGCTGAAAGAATCTAAATTTTCATAATTATTGGGATTTTGAGGTTAAAAAAGCTTACAGTTAGGGTTGGGGTTTGGGGTCGATAGTTTTGGCAGTAAAATTTAATCAATTCGTGTTAAGCAGAATTGGCTCCGGTTAGTCCTGACGGATAATGTGAGCGTGACTTTCAAAACTTAAAACTAATTAGCATTAAGCATAAATGTAGTCAACTAGGTCACGTGGTATCTGCCGGTGCCGGTGCGCACTTATATTATAGTTAAACTACTAACCAGCATGATTCAGCAGACATCAAACCCCCCACCCGGCCTAGGCCGGTCTGGGCAGACAGACAAACCCACCAGCCAATCAGAACGCAAGAACCCTAACCGGCGTACAAGCCGCAAACACAACAGTATCAATCCCAAGCTTGATGTGTCATAACATCCTAGCATTCTTCCCTATTTCTCGCACCCTTACCAAGGAGTACCAAGACCGCCTGGCGCTCCTGCGGCCGCATCATCATCGATTTGACGGTCCCGACGGCGCCAGCGGCAACCGGCTGCGGCATTCGTACCTGTGCCCCTACGTGCTCCGGATATCGGTGGACAGGCCCAGCGAAGACAGCCACTGGTTGGAGGTGCCGGCTTCGGCTGGAGTGAGCTTCGATTCCGCTCCGCTGGACTTGCACCGGTACACTGCGCTGGCCTGCCAGCATCAGCTGTTGTTATTGAACTGTTTCTGCGCCCTGCAGCGCCATTTCCCTGTTAGTCATCCGTTTGTCCAACCGGTTGGACTGCTGTCTGACGATCAACAGTATCGGAATGCCGCCTGCGAGATGTTTCTGTTGTATCCGGCTGGCAGGACCTGACTGACTGTTTTACTTAGGGTATATTTTCATAAATCCACCCTTTTTGTACCAGATTGCTTTTCCATTAGTTGCTACCTGGAAGTAGCTAATCCGATTGGTTGCTTCCCGGAAGTAGCTCATACGATTTGGTTGCTACCCGGCAGTAGCTAATCCGATTTGGTTGCTACCCGGAAGTTGCTAATCCGATGGTTGCTACCCGGAAGTAGCTAATCCAATTTGGTTGCTACCCGGCAGTTGCTTATCGAATGATTGCTTCCTGAGCGTTAATCATCGATGGTTGCTACCGGGAAGTTGCTAATCGATGACTGCTACCCGAAAGTTGATTACTGAGAAGACTCTCAATCGAAACATTACAGTTCAGATAATTAGTTTATCATAGCAACCAGTGGGTAGCAACATGTGCTAGTTCTATGGCAGTATTACACTTGCTTGTATCAACGAAAGTGTACTACTGTGGATGGCTTTCGGCTTTAAAAAAAATTCTCCCAGCTCAGTAATTCACATGTAACATTTTCGTTCGCATCTTCCTAGCATTCTGCTGTTACTTGCTAATTAATTAATTCACGACGGGTCTACAATGCCATTTGTGCATTTATAGTATGAATATCTGTAATGTATATACACAGATCAGAGTGACTATGACTTCGGTCGTTTCAATTTATCTTTGTTTATTAATGATTAATATAGATTGTTATGTTCTTTGCTTAACAGAAGCTAGAAAGTCAGGGCCGATGTACACCCTGTGCGGGAATGACTGTTTAGCAGTTGCCCTGAATCCCACCTGAAGCCTTGTACACATGATAAATTCCTATCTTTGTTTTCAGCCGCTGACTGAACCTGTTGTTTGGCCCATGCAACAGCAGCAGCAGCAGCTGGCAGCAGGGTTCCAGTTTGCTCGCTAGTAATACTACTGTGTTGTAAGTAGTACGCTTTCATTTTAGTTGCGTTTTCTATCGGGTTAACGATCTATCAAAAACATGTTTCTTATCAATCGTCTTCCAGAAGCAGCAGCAGCTAGCAAAGCTAAACAAAAGCAACAAAAGTTGCAGCAGAGGCTGCTGCCAGAGGGATGGCATCCGCCGCCACGGCATCAGGTGGACACCATCATCATCAGCAGCAGCACCAGCAGGGCAAGCCGTACCAAGCCTACAAGCTCATTACGGACCCGGCGCTGAACCAGGCGCACGCAGCCAAAATCTATCGCTACGATGGTCGCCTGCAGGCGCCGCCAGGCTATCACGGACCTCTGCCGTCTGTTGGCGCCGACGCAGCTGCGCCGCCCCGCGATCCGCGCCATCAGCATCACCACGGTGGCGGGGCCGGCTTCCGTCAGCGGGAGCCGGCTAATCTGCCTCTGCCGAAGTTTAAATACGACGAGTATTATTTTGGCCGACCGTTGGACAAGGAGGTGACCTTTACTAATATTAATGACAATTTGAAGTCGCGCGATCTGGAAGATATGTGCCGACAATTCGGCGAAGTTGAAGAGGCCAAGGTGTACTTTCATCCGCAATCGAAGAAACACCTGGGCATTGGCCGGGTGCTGTTTACCGGCACCCGCGCGGCCAGGGAGTGCGTTGATCGCCTTGACGGAGTCAGCAAGCTGGGCAACCAGATGAAGGTGTTCCTAGACACCACTGGCCGGATGAGGCGGAAGCTGATCCACGATCTGCTGCATCACAATGCCGATGATGCTAATAAGAAACTGTTGCAAGCCGCTGCCGGCGCTTCCGCCACCTCCGCCGCGCTTGGCGACTTCGACGCAGCTGCTGCCACCGGCGCCGGCGCGGCTGGCGGCAAAATCCATCAGACTCGACCAGCTGTTGGCGGCCACGTCTACGGCGGAGATCCCACGTCTGTGAATCTGAAAGACCGTCTGCAGAGATTGCTCGAGGGTGAGTGCTAGTTAATACTAGCTTTTCTAATCAGCTTGGATCTGTTTAAGGTCACGGAGGGGTCAGGATGGACCAGTTAAGGTCACGAAGGGGTCAGGATGGACCAGTTAAGGTCACGAAGGGGTCAGGATGGACCAGTTAAGGTCACGAAGGGGTCAGGATGGACCAGTTAGGGTCACGGAGGGGTCAGGATGGACGAGTTAGGGTCACGGAGGGGTCAAGACAAGATAGACCAGTTAGGTTCACGGAGGGTCAAGATGGACGAGTTAGGGTCACGGAGGGGTCAGGATGGACGAGTTAGGGTCACGGAGGGGTCAAGACAAGATAGACCAGTTAGGTTCACGGAGGGTCAAGATGGACCAGTTAGGGTCACGGAGGGGTCAGGATGGACCAGTTAGGGTCACGGAGGGTCAGGATGGACCAGTTAGGGTCACGGAGGGTCAGGATAAACCAGTGAAGGTCACGGAGGGTCAAGACAAGATGGACCAGTTAGAGTCACGGAGGGTCAGGATGGACCAGTTAGGGTCTCGGAGGGTCAGGATGTACCAGTTGAGGCCACCTGCTGTAATTTGATGATAGAAGGTGAAAATTAATTAAGTTGACCAAAGCGTCGTATTTGCAAGCCTACTTCCACCCGCAATCTTTTATGCAGGCACCTCAATAGCCAATTCCGATCCGAGCTCGCAAGCGGCCCAGCTGGCCATGGCCGTGAAAGTGCCGCTCCTGCCCGCGCCGCCGATGCCGCCAGATGCGGCTGCTGCTCCTCAACAGCCTCCTCCGCCGCCACCGCCGCCGCCGCCGCCCCCACCCCCACCGCCGCCTCCGCCGCCGCCCCCAGCTCCAGCGGTGGAAGTTGAGCCTCCAGACACCAGCGTGCCAAGCCTGTCGCCTAGCAACGCTGAGCAGGTGAGCCGGCGCGTCTTAGAAGGCGTCCTGAACGATCTGCGCGAAGTACTATTCAAAGATTTGACTAAACGAGCGATCGAGAATCACGCCTATCAGCAGTTCGAGCAGTGGTGGAGCCGGCACTCCGAGTCCGATGGCTCTAAGCCGCTCTTTAATCCGCAGCAAATCGCTAGCAAGCTGGACCAGTTCGAGCCGTCTGTTGGCCAATCATCAGTCATTGATTCGTCCTCTATGCCGCCCGTTGATAATGACGTTGCTAAGGACGCTGAATCGGTTGACAGCGCAGCGGCGCCGGCCAGTACCACAGGCGCAACCGCTGTGGCAGCCACAGCCGGCGAGGATCTGCTGTCTTCTGCAGCATCAGCAACAACAGCAGCAGCAGCAGCAGCGTCTGGCGGGCAGTTTAGCTCAATCTCGAACCTGTTCTCCCTCACCGGATTCTCTTTCGGTCGAGGCGGCCTGCGAGCTAATTTGCCAAAAATCCAACGCCGACAAAAGCCGCAGTCTGCGCAGCAGCAGCAGCAGAATCAGCAGCATCAGTCTGGGCAGAAGCAGCAGAAATCCGATGCCGGGGACGCCGCATCGGTGAAATCCGACCGGGACAGCGGCGCTCGATTGGTCAAGTCCGAATCGCGCGACCAAGACAGTCGGCAACATCGCCAACAGCGAGACAGCAAGCGCGGGCATCATCGGTCGCGTCGGGACAGTCGCCGCTCCGATGATCTTGGCGGCGTCGATTTGAAAAAGAAGTCCTTGTCTGGCTCGGATGAGGACTCCAAGTCTCCGAGCCCCGAGCCGGCTGCTCCCGCTGCTCGGGCGTCGTCTGTCTCCTCGTCGAGCTCCTCCTCCTCCTCGTCCTTGTCCTCCTCGCCGGCCCACTCGGACACCGAGGACGCCAAGACGCCGCTATCCACCAAGCCAGCCGCCCCATCCGGCCGCGTGGCCACGAAGATCCGCGCCAAAACCCGGGAAGCGCCGCCGCAGACGCCGGTCCCGTCGCTGGCTCAGCGGGGCGGTCGTCGCGGCGGTCGCCGTACAAAATTGTCGGCAGCGCCGAGCCACCGGGCCAAGCAGAAACGCGGCCCGGCCAAGGTCATTGGCCAGCCGGTTAGTGGCGACGAGGCCGAAGATGACAGCACCGTCGACAGCGCGGCCGCGTCGGTGAAGGTCAAGACTGAGCCGTCCGACAGCGAGTCGGGAATGTCTACAGATTCGGAAGCTGAGGACGATGGTAAGGCTGCCGCTGTCGCCTCCGCAATGGATGATGATGACGACGAAAGCGACGAGGCCAGCGAATTCCAAGGCGACAGCGACAGCGATGAAGAAAGCGAAGATGAAGACGATGATGACGAAGTCGAGGACACCGACGATGCGTCAGAGGCTAGCGACGCCGGGGAAGCTTTTAATGATGCGTCGAAAACAAAGGCGGCAGTGGCGGCGGCTCCGTCACGTCCTGCTCCGACCGGCAGCAGTCGGCGAAAGTCTGCGCTTGTCCCGCTGGTGTCCTCGCCTCCGCCTGCAGCCGCTGTGCTGCCGTCGTCGCGTAAGCGACCGCCAATTGCGTCGCCGCCGCCTCAGCAGATTCCGGAGCAGCCGAAGACGCCGCCACCGCCGCCGTCTGACACGCATCCGCACCTTCCCGCTGGCGATGTGGATCTTGGCAAGCGAGAGCCCGGCCCGCTAGGCAATCTAGCGTCTGTGCCGCCCGAGGCTTCTGTCGCGCCCGATCCTGCACTGTGGCCTTCGCAGCTGGTGTCCGAGCACAACTACTGCTATTATCACAGGCCGCCTCCGCCTTCGCCAATGCCCGCCAACAAGCGCAAGCCGTCGCTGACCTCGGCCGCCGGAGTGCGCGAACTGGTCGGCCTGTTCCCGGCTGGTCCGCCGCCAGCTAAACGGCAGCGACCGCAGTTCTTGCCGGATGCGGACACCTACGATTCCGTGTTGCTGCCTCCGCCGCCGCCGCCGCCGCCTCCTCCGCAATTCGAGCAGCGCTCTCCCGAAGCTGAAACAGCGCTGAACGAGCGCATCCTAGCCGGCGTAATGTCCGCCGAGGAGCACGAGATGCTCAAACAGGCGTTTGATTTGCTAGTAGCCGAAGGCGGCCTGCCCTGCGCAGTTGAGACCCACTGGACCGACCATCCGCCAGTTGGTCAGCCGGCGCGCGAGACCGGTCCGCGCGAGCCGCATTCGACTGGCTGCGCCAGGTCGGAGGGCTTCTACAAGCTGACTGGCAAGCAGAAGGAGCGCTCCGCTCTGGCGCTGGCGGCGGCCATTAACGCAGAAGCCGGACAGGCTGATGAAGCCGAGGCCGAGCAGGAGGAGCGAAAAGCCAAGCTGTCCCTGACTAGGGAGGCCAGGTCTATGCAGCGCAGAATTCTGGCCGAGTTTGCCGATATCGAAATTGGTGGGTTGCTGGTGGGAAGAGGGATTCAAATCCCAAATGTTCCACTTGCTAGATTGGGAATCCTTTGTGCTCTAACGCTAGCTGTGGATGGAAAATCCCCACATGCGGCGCTACTTGGATCGGGAATCCCCCGTCCGAAATTATCTACAGATCATGAAAACCTCATGAAACCCTCATACTGTAGCAAATGGGCTTTTCCCACCTGTAACCTGAAGACTAGATAGGAAATCTCACATGTAACCTGAAGACTAGATAGGAAATCTCACATGTAACCTGAAGACTAGATAGGAAATCTCACATGTAACCTGAAGACTAGATAGGAAATCTCACATGTAACCTGAAGACTAGATAGGAAATCTCGCATGTAACCTGAAGACTAGATAGGAAATCTCACATGTAACCTCTAGATGGGAAATCCCGCCTGTAGCCTGAAGACTAGATGGGAAACCCACCAGTACCTATGGACTAGATGGGAAATCCCACCTATAAACAAGTCCTAGGACTGTATCAGTTAGTGCTATATGTCTAAAAAACATTTGATTTTTTCCTCACAGGCGACCTATTAAAGTTCAACCAATTGAAGTTTCGCAAGAAGAAGCTGAAATTCGATCGTTCCGGCATTCACTCTTGGGGCCTGTTCGCCCTGGAGACCATCGCCCAGGATGAGATGGTGGTTGAGTACACTGGCCAGATTATCAGGCGCTCCATAGCCGAGACTCGCGAGCAGGCCTACGAACGGGCCGGCATAGGCAGCAGCTATCTGTTTCGCATTGACGATGCTTTTGTCATTGACGCAACCAAATGCGGCAATAACGCCAGGTTTATCAATCACAGCTGTTCGGTGAGTCTGCATTCTGTTGCTCAATAGCTCTCAAGACACTGAGAGCTCCTTTTACGGTCATCCAAGACATAGATAGTCTCACTCAGGTCAATGAGTGTTTGCGAAAGCCGCTTAAGGTTGTTTAGTGCGCTAATAACTCATTCACGACCGTTCAAGACACGGAAGATTTCTTTAAGGTCGTTCAAGGCATTAAGAATCCCTTCAAAGCCATTCAAACTCGGAGAATCCCTTTAAGGTCATCCAAAACACTAAAAACCCCCTCTAAGGTCATTTAAGACTATCCCTTCAAGGTCATGTAAGACTCTATCCTTCAAGGTGATTTTTAAGACTCTATCCCTTCACTGTCATTTAAGGCTGTATCCCTTCAAGGTCATTTAAGACTATCCCTCAAAGGTCATTTAAGACTATCCCTCCAAGGTCATTTAAGACTATCCCTCCAAGGTCATTTAAGACTATCCCTCCAAGGTCATTTAAGACTATCCCTCCAAGGTCATTTAAGACTATCCCTCCAAGGTCATTTAATACTATCCCTCCAAGGTCATTTAAGACTATCCCTCCAAGGTCATTTAAGACTATCCCTCCAAGATCATTTAAGACTATCCCTCCAAGGTCATTTAAGACTATCCCTCCAAGGTCATTTAAGACTATCCCTCCAAGGTCATTTAAGACTATCCCTCCAAGGTCATTTAAGACTATCCCTCCAAGGTCATTTAAGACTATCCCTCCAAGGTCATTTAGGACTCTATCCCTTCAAGGTCAACCAAGTCACTGATAACCAATTCAATGTCATATAAGGCAAACCCACAGCTTAGTCACAATAAAAGAAGTTCCTCAAGGTCACACGGAAAAATCCCAATGCCGCATAATTTCCCGCAGCCGAACTGCTACGCCAAGGTGATCACAGTGGAAGGTGAGAAAAAGATTGTCATCTACTCTAAACGCGAAATCCGCCGCAACGAGGAAATCACCTACGACTACAAATTCCCCTACGAGGAGGAAAAAATTATCTGCCTATGCGGCACAGCCAGCTGCCGCGGTACGCTTAACTAGTCAGTAGTGTGATTTGCGCGCGACCGTTAAAATTTAATATTTTTCTCTAAAAATATCACTCTTCACTAATAGAATATTTGTATGAATCAAATGAATCAAATGAAATGAATTGTAAAATAATGTCAATTTGCAGGCAGCTTCTCTATCTTTACTACTAACTCAGTAACTATAGGCGTGTATATATTCGTACATATATCCATTTACATGTCGCCCTCAACTCCCTTATTAATAATGGTGATCTGTAGCAACAGAGCTTTTTTTCTAATGCCTGTAATCAAAACTGTTTTGTTAAATCAGTAAAATATATCTATATTTTAAATCCGTGACACCTGCCTGCAGGTGTTAACCTTTCAATGCCAGTTTTCATTAATTTGAATAATAATATTGTTTATTTTTTAATTCCGTCAATCAAAATTTCGCCACACATGCATACCCTTATATAGGTTTTATTTCAACAGCTAAACCTTTCAAATCAGGACCCTGTCTCTCCTTTGAGTGCTAGTAAAAATACAGTTAGCAACCATTATGCCTGTGCATATGTTCTGTTTCTAAAATAATGCTAATTTGTCATTTATGATGTCATTTATTCTTTTCTGTGTCTTCTAGCTTTGGTTCAAATCGCAATTTTGCATACTAGTGTGTTAGTGAGATCTGATACAATTAACTTAATATATTTGTTTCAAATAAATATTATATCTTTATGAACTCATTGTGCCCAACTTGTTTCCTACATACGACTTGCAGGATTGTTTTTTGTTTTTGTATTCTTAACTCATATGTTTACCATAAATTTCTGTCAATGTTTTTTATTGAAATTAGTTTGGCTAAGTGCGTTAGTATTAACTTGCGTAAGTACTTCACCCTCTCTTTGTCACTCTTCAATGCCATTCACTCTGTAGAAGTCACCCTCTCTCCTCTCTCTCTGTCACTCTTCAGTGCCATTCACTCTGTAGAAGTCACCCTCTCTCTCTCTCTGTCACTCTTCAGTGCCATTAACCTCTCTAATGTTACTACTTAGACTTGGTACACGGTATAAGCTACATGTACGCACTACTTACTAAGTAGCTGGATTCAGTACAAAGAAGTTACGTGTGTAATATAAGCCATAGGCTGTATATTGCTTGTCAGTTGAAGTGCAATAGAGAAAAAAGCGAGATAAGATTTCAAATAGCATGTACAAGGTTCATCAGGGGTATAGCAATTCACCTGTTGCGACACCCGAGATAATAAGTCTTCTCGTATTTGTCCGCGCACGCGCTGTGCATTTTGTACGGTTGGCACGCAGTGTATAATATATGCCACCCTGTCGTAGCAGTGAGAGGGTTTGTCAAAGAAAATCATTGCTGATCGAGCCTGTTGAAACTAGACCTGCTTCAGGTAAGTTTTGCCACTTTCTCTGCTTATTTTTTTAACTGAGCAAGACCAAATTTGAGATATAGATTCATTTGAGTGAGAGACGCCATTTTATCTGAGTGAGAGGCGCCATTTCATTTGAGTGAGGGGCGCCATTTCATCTGAGTGAAGAGGGCGCCATTTCATTTGAGTGAGAGGCGCCATTTCATTTGAGTGAGGGGCGCTATTTTATTTGAGTGAGGGGCGCTATTTTATCTGAGTGAAGAGGACGCCATTTCATTTGAGTGAGAGGCGCCATTTCATTTGAGTGAGGGGCGCTATTTTATTTGAGTGAGGGGCGCTATTTTATTTGAGTGAGGGGCACCATTTCATCTAAGTGAGGGGCGCCATTTTATCTGAGTGAGGGGCGCCATAGTAGTTTCATCTGAGGGTGTTGCCAGTAACCAGGAAGCGCCAAGAAGCACAATACAGTATATGCTTTTGCCAGCCAATTGAGGGGGGTCGCGAGCCTCTTGTCCCCTCGGCTACGCTCCTGTTCCTCAGTTTAAAATTATTTTTAAAAACACTATTGCTGCAGTATTCGAACTGCACAATACTATCGCATCTATTAAAATATTCGCTAATAAAAATTGCTATTAACACTCACAGAGGCATCGCCCGCACAATGTCTTCATCCGACACCAACCAGTCCTCCGGCGCGATCTACCATCACGTGTCTCCCACGGTCACTCTGGTCTACCGGGTGGTCTCAGGCCTCGCACTGCTATTCGCTCTGTCCAGCATCCTCATCACCCTCATCCAGGGCGGGGTGGTGTCGGCCAGCTTCTTCCTGCTCACCCTGAACCTGCTGCTCAGCTGCAGCCTGATTGGCCAGCTGTGGTGGTGGCACCGGACCGGCGACCTGTCCGAAGATCGAATCTACGTGGTGTTCGCCGCCATGGGCATCCTGGCCTTCCAGTGCCTGACCACCATCATCTGGGTGTTCAACTACCAGCTGAGCCAGGCGGAGCTGATCCCGGCACCGTGCCGCCTGTGACTGTGCACACCGCCCTGCCGAATAGCACCGGCTTCACCGTCACTCCCGTCACCGTCACTGTGCAGTCGTGATGCGAAACTTTTCTAGATATAACTGCAAGGACTGTCTGTTAAGACAGTAATTGCTTGTGTACAACTGTTTACTACCGCATTAAAATCGCTTAAATTAAACTCAGCTTAAAGGAGCATCTTTAAATGCTTTAGCTGAGTGTTAAATAGCTTCTCTATGTCATTCCGTTGCTGGGTTGTGGCTCATTAAGTGATTTATTACCATTTATTACCATTACCATTTATGACTTATTACTCCCACTTATTTATACCATAGACAAATCTCTCTCTTAATATGACTTTTAATAAGAGGTAAATCGCAAGTCACCTTCTTGGACCTCGTCACTTAGTGAGCCATAACTCAGCAGCCGAATGACCTGGAGAAGCTTTTGAACACTACTCAACTGAAGCATTGAATTTTGCCCGTCTTGAAGCTGAATTTTAATTTCAGCGATTTCTATGCGGTAGTAAAAAGTTATGCGCAATGATCGCTATCTCAACGAACAGCCCTTGTATAAACGTATAGTCTTTAAATTGATTTGGAACTATTTATACTAATTCAATAGCTTGTAGCTGATGGTGTAAAATATTTAACAGTATGAGAGCAGGGGGCAGAGCCGAAGTGCCCGGGTTGGAGTCCTGGAAGGAAAAGTTTTGCCACAGGCTTGTGCGATTGCACTATAGGTGGGCATGCCTCCATGCGTGTGCTCATAGCTCAGCTGCCGGTGCTGGCAGAGTCTTCACCAGCTCCTCCTATGGAGCAAGAAATAATTATTTGCTAAACACCCTTTGGCTACTAAAAATCTTTCACTTTGTCCACCTACATGTATAAACCATTAACCGATGGCTACGCCCCTTGACAGTTAACTGTATGAGTCAATGCTCAAGGTGCTTGAGCGACTGTTGTAAGATAAGGCCATTATACTGTATGCAAGTGCGTATTTGATCACTAATCACTGATCTCTATCACTGATCTCTGTCACTGATCTCTGTCAGTGATCTCTGTCACTAATCTCTGCCACTGATCTCTATCACTGATCTGTCACTGATCTCTATCAGTGATCTCTATCACTGATCTGTCACTGATCTGTCACTGATCTCTATCACTGATCTGTCACTGATCTCTATCAGTGATCTCTTTCACTGATCTCTGTCACTGATCTGTCACTGATCTCTGTCACTGATTTCTCTCACTGATCTCTATCAGTGATCTCTGTTTCTGATCTTTATCACTGATCACTGTAACTGATCTCTGTTACTGATCTCTGTTACTGATCTCTGTCACTTATTTCAATCACTGAACTCTCTATCACTAAATCATATAGAAAGTTAGTTTTAGTTATGTTTTTACAATATATGTAAGGGTTTTGTAAAGCGGCAATGGTCCTGTGCTGCAGATCCTGTTGCTCAGTAGTTTATAATAATTTTAAATAGTTTATAATAATAGTAGTTTATAATAATTTTATAATAATTTTAATAGTTTACAATAATTTAAATAGGATCCGCCTCCTCGCTGCATCCGCCGGACGCCCCCTGCAGCGCTAAGTCAAGCCAAGTCAAGTTTATACTTCTTTATACTAGAAGTACTTTATACTAGAAGTAATAACCAGTATAATAATTATAATATATACTGGTTTAGCAATGTAAAAGTTGGAGATGTTGGCGTTGATATTAAATAACTTTATCAAAAATACATTTACAGTTATATCTGATCAAAAAAGTAAATTTTCTTTTACAATATTTTGTCTCGTCATAATGGATAAATAATTATTAAAGTACCCACAAAACAACTACGAAACCTGAATGTACATGTACAAAACCCTAATGTGGCGTTTGTAGATGTGCATGTAAATTCCAACTGAAATAATTACTCGTATTTTACCATTTATTTCAAAATTAAATGCAGGAGAGACATATACTTCGATTTTCGATCCCTCGCTCCATTTCGCCCGCAAACACCACCACGTATACATTCATTTTCCAGGCTTAGGAACGAAAATTGGCCAGAGGGTTTGCCGTGCGATTCACACCAATTTGGGCCAAAAACCCCCCAAGATACAGAGTGTACTTGCCTGACAGTTAAGGGCTGTTGTACACGTACCCTGTGTTGAGCGTGCAGTACATTGCATGAGTGGATGCATGCCTGCTTACAGTATTGGCGCGCTTGTATGTGCTCGGGTGTCACTATAAAAGGCAGAAAAATGCCTCAGCGCTGGTTGTGGGATGATGTTGCCAAAGGCGTTGCGCCAGAGTTCCCACAGCCCTAGCTCCTGTGAATATGAAATTTGATATAGATGTCATGTATGAATCATGCAATGTACATGTAATTTGCGCAGACTCATCATCCCTGCTCTGCCTCGATCACTCGGTAAATAGTTTCCTAGCTCGCATACATCAGTTATTCTCATCAGTCATAGTTTTAGGGTTGCAGAATACTTCTTTATTCAACAACATTCAGTCTTCAGTTTCTACATTTATGTGATTTTTGAAAGGACGTTCGGACATTGCCTCGGACAGAAACTGCAAAGGTACTCGTCGGTGGATCACGCCAAGGTTTATGTGACAGGCACTGTGCGGATGTATTTTAGCAAACGAAAAACAAATTTAAACAAACATATAAAAAGCTATGCATTTTTTAGCTAAAACTCTCGAGTTCGCATAAAAAATGGAATTTTAAAAGCAAAAAAGACAGTCAGTTATCTTTGTTACAAAGTGTTTGATGTATGCTAGTGTTTTGGTTACTATTTTTGGCAACAACTTGCATTCCATTGCCTTTCCTTGCTTATTTTAAACATTGTACTTAAAAATCTTAAATACGATTAGGAAATAGGTCTATAAAGTAGCAATTCGAATTCCATCTGTTGGACTGGTTGCGTACTCAATAAACTCAGAATCAATTATTAAATACATAGACAATTTTTCTGGCTTACTTGAATTTCGCCTATAATTGTGTTGTGTCTGACTGCTTGTGCTTAATAATG
The DNA here is from genome assembly GCA_002269645.1 of Macrostomum lignano. Lineage (NCBI taxonomy): Eukaryota > Metazoa > Platyhelminthes > Macrostomidae > Macrostomum > Macrostomum lignano. The sequence goes on from NIVC01000042.1 coordinate 269,671, forward strand.
ACAATGTATTGACTTAGGTCTTAAAGTTAATGTTTTATAGATGTTTTATACAGAAATATAAAGTTGACATATTTTGTTATATTCGTATTTTTTTAACCCACTTTGTGTAATAATTTCTAAATAGCCCCTAAGTATGCTGTGACTTTAATTATTTTTATATCGTTGTCAAAAGATGCAAATTGTCTTTGTGTTTGACTTTGTCTTTAGTAATAGTAGTTAGTTAAGTTCTCTTATGTTTTAGCTAGGCCTATACATAAAGAACTAAAACTTAACTTTTATACATAGAATTTAAAAAAGCAATCAGGTTAGGTGCAAGGTGCATAGCAAGAAATTTTCTTTGGGAGGATAGGGCCAGATAGGCCACTCCTTGGGAGGGAAATTTTCTTTCAAGAGGGGGGGTGGGATGCCCCTAAGGAGAAAAACAGACTTCAAACAGACTGTTTTTGGCTGTTCAAAAGGGTTACACCCCCTAGATCCTCCCCTTTCCTATTCCCTTAAAACTATAAAAGTAATGTTTTCTTTATGTTTTTTGTTCATATTATGGCTATAAGTATATCTTTTATTTGGTTTGTTTACTAAGATAGATACTTGCTCAGTGGCATAACCAGGGGGAGGGGGCAGTTGTCCTCCCTTAGGTAGAAATCAAGAAAAAAGCATAGGGAACCAAGTGAATCTTACCAAAATATAGAGCTACCCCTCTAACCCCCTCTTTGGGTCTTAACCCTCCAGAATCCATCTACCTTAACAAATATATGGTTGTGCTACTGTTCCTACCTCAAGTCTATCATAATTTTTATGTAGGACCATTGGTTCATTGTGATATAATACTTTATAGTAGCTATTCTTTTTGGATTTAAATAATAAATATTTTAAAATTAAAGTTATTAGATAATTTTAGTATAGCTTCTTAGCAAAAAGAAATATTTAATATTATTTTTTAGTTAGCTATTGCAGTATTAGTAGCTAGCTAGGACCTAAATTGAGACAAGTGAATCAGCTATCATTTCTTGGAATTATAAATCATTTCATACTACCAAATATTTATATAGTATTCAAAACTTATAAATTTCTTCTGCTACAAGCATGCCTGGCAATGGCCTGGCAACCAATCAGCAGCCAATGCTGTGCAGCTCGCCAAGTCTGCAACTCGACCTGAAGCAGCAGCAGCAGCAGCAGCTCCCTCTATCCCATGTCGAAGTGGAGCCATCAACAGAGCCGGAGCCCTCTGCCGCATTTCCTGACTCTCAGCTGCAGCTGCTCTCAGGCGCTGCCATTTGGCCTCCATCTGCTTCATCGTCTGCATCTCTGCGCGACAGCTGGAGCTCCTCGGCCGGCTCCAACGGCTCCGGCCCCGCCATGGCATCCCTCGTCGTTTCGCCGTTAGGAAATCCTCAGCAGCAACAGCAATCCCAGTCTCTGCCCATGCTGCAGCATCTGCAACAGATGAACCAGCAGATGATGCAGCTCGGATCGATTAACAATTGTAATCCAGCATCCTCAGTTTATTCTTTGTGCGGCAATGTTGCTGGGCAGCCAATTGCTGGCGGTCCATTGCAACAGCAGCAGCAACAGCAGAAAGGTGGCACTGGAGCCTTCTGGCAAGGCATTGTTGGCTGTTTCCGGCCGATGTGGAATGCGGTCGGCCGAACCGCCGCTGGTAAGATCACGTGATTATGTGTGTGCTTAAGTTTTTTTAGATTTAGTTTCTTATTGCAGCTCCCTATTATAGCTAATTAGATGACGAGGTATTTACTTATCACAGAGTAGTAATAGTTACTCTCGCCGTTTACTCCAACATCAATACGTTGGCATTCCCTGTGCCCTCCCTCAGTGCCTGCGTCAAAGCAGCCCCAGCAGCGGCAGCAGGCAGCGGACTGGTGCGCCGACGAGTCCGAGGTCGTCGAGCTGGGGTTCCTAGCCTCCGGCAGTCAGGGCTCCGTCACCCTGGTGCTGCACCGCGGCCAGCAGGTGGCGCTGAAACGATTCAACGATCCCGACGCGGCGCTGCTGGTGCCGCTGAAAGAGCTGAGCCACCTGGGCCGCCTGAGCCACCCGCATGTGGTGAAATTCTTAGCCTGCCTCGATGGCGGCGGCGGCCCCGGCTTGCTGATGGAGTTCTGTCCCCATGGCAACCTGTTTGATTACTATACAGTGAGTCTGGGCTGCTGGCTGTTCTTTTGCGTTTGTAAGTTCTAGATGTCATTTTTCAAATTTTGAATGTCATTTTTCAAATCCTAAATGCCATTTTTCAAATCCTAAATGCCATTTTTCAAATCCTAAATGCCATTTTTCAAATTCTAAATGCCATTTTTCAAATCCTAAATGCCATTTTTCAAATCCTAAATGCCATTTTTCAAATTCTAAATGCCATTTTTCAAATCCTAAATGCCATTTTTCAAATTCTAAATGCCATTTTTCAAATTCTAAATGCCATTTTTCAAATTCTAAATGCCATTTTTCAAATTCTAAATGCCATTTTTCAAATCCTAAATGCCATTTTTTAAATTCTAAATGCCATTTTTAAATTATAAATGCCATTTTTCAAGTCATGAATGCCATTGAAAATTCTGGATGCCATTTTTAAAATCCTGAATGCCATTTTTCTAAATTCAAGAATGCATTTTTTAAATTCATTTGAGATTCTTCTGGTTTCGAAACATGTTTTGTAAGCCAAAAAGGTGACATTATTTTAGCATCCGGGTGCCACTTTGTTTTTAAGACTAGTTGCATTCAATTAAAAATTATCTCAAACCTGTTCGAACCCGCGCTCAGGTCGGCACGGACTGCCTGCCGGCCGCTCGCATCGCCGACTGGTCCCGCCAGCTGGCCAGCGGCATGGCCTACCTGCACGAGTGCCGGATTCCGCACGGTGACCTGAAGAGCCCCAACATCCTGCTGTGCGAACTGGACCGGCTCAAGATCTCCGACTTTGGATTGGTGCCGCCCAACCGAGGTGACGAGGCCGGTTCTGGCCATAGACAGCAGCAGCAGCAGCTCTACGGCACAATGCGCTGGATGTCGCCGGAGCAATGTCGCCAGGAGGCCTGGAGCTACCCGGCAGACGTGTACAGCTATGGAGTCATCCTGTGGGAGCTGCTGTTCATGGAGGTGCCCTACAAGTGCGTGGATCCGTGGGCTGTGATGCTGGGCGTTGGCCAGGGCAGTTTGTGCCTGCCTGTGCCGGGCCACACGCCCGGGTTGCTGGGCAGCCTCATGCAGACATGCTGGTCCACCGAACTCAGCCAGCGGCCGACATTTCGGGGCATTGTGACCGCGCTGACCGCATCGGGTCTACCGGACCTGCTGGTGCTGACTGACGGCGATCTGAGAGTGCTGCGGAAGGTCTGGTCCGCCGAGATTTCCAGGGCAATGTCCTCCCGGGTGCGGAGGGAGGACTTTAAGGTTAGTGCTGATGGGGAGCTTGTCTTTGTTTATGTTGTGTTTCAAATCAACGGAGTCTTTGTTGCAAAATAATTGAGTCTTCAATTTCTGAATTGATAGGTATTTAGTCTTTGTTGTGAATCGATATTGAGTCTTTGGTGTGAATCAATATTGAGTCTTTGTTGTGAATCAATACTGAGTCTTTGTTGTGAATCAATACTGAGTCTTTGTTGTGAATCGATATTGAGTCTTTGGTGTGAATCGATATTGAGTCTTTGTTGTGAATCGATATTGAGTCTTTGGTGTGAATCGATATTGAGTCTTTGTTGTGAATCAATACTGAGTCTTTGTTGTGAATCAATACTGAGTCTTTGTTGTGAATCAATACTGAGTCTTTGTTGTGAATCAATACTGAGTCTTTGTTGTGAATAGATACTGAGTCTTTGTTGTGAATCAATACTGAGCCTTTGATTAATACCTGTCTTAAATTTGATAGATAGATCTAAATTTTTATTCAGCTTCAAAATCGCATCTCATTCGCTCCTCAACCTGTCGCCGACTCTCCAGGCCAAGCTGGAGGCCGACCTGCTGCGCCGCCGTCGCGACGAGCTGCACCACGCGGCGGACATCCGGCTGCTGTACGAGAAGCGGCTCCGCCGGCTTGATGAGCTGCAGATGAGCCTCACCAACTCGCAGATTCGGCAGCAGCTGCGCGACCGCGCCGAGGCCCAACGATCCGACCGGCTGCGCGAGGCCGTCCGCGACCGCTGCTGCCGCCGGTGCCGCCGCGCTCTGCGAGGCCTCGTCGGCGAAGGTGGCGACGCCGTCAAGGAGGACAACGACAGTGGCGACTGCCGGATGGCGGACAATTGCGCCAAGACTTCGGCGGCTGCTGCGTCTCGCGGAAGTGGCGTCGTCTTGGACCGCCCGATCCGCGCCGCCATCAGCCTCGACTGCTTGGCCGCCGCTGCCGCCGCCTCGGCCTCCTCCGCAGCCACTGAAGCCGCCGCTGCCACTGCCGCCGCCACCAACGCAGCTGAAGAGGCTGATTCGCCGTCATCGCCTGGCCGAGGCATCGGCGACCGAGGCCAACCGTTTCGACGCGCCTATCGGCGCCGTGCGCCACCTGCTGTGCCGCCTCAGCAGCAGCCCCCACCGGCGCCGCGTCCTCTGGCCAGCGAGGGCGAGCCGCAGCTCAGGTCGCGTCCCGGCCGTCGCAGCGGTGCATCGGAAGCTTCGACTTCCTCGGCGTCGACATCATCACCGTCGACGTCCATGGCGGCCGGTTCGGCGCAGCTCCGGCTCAGCACCGACCTGCTCACCCAGGAGCTGCAGGAGCACCTGGCCGGCGATCGGCTCAGCGAGTGCGAGGCGCGACTTGGTGGACTCGTGTCCGAAGCGGTTGGTTTTTTAGCTTTTCGCTACATATCGGCTAAATTAGTCTGCTTGGGATTCTATAGTTACTATAGCTTTTCGATACATATCGGCCAAATCAGTCTGCATGGGATTCTATAGTTACTATAGCTTTTCGATACATATCGGCTAAATTAGTGTGGATGGGATTCTATAGTTACTATAGCTTTTCGATACATATCGGCTAAATTGGTCTGCATGGGATTCTATAGTTACTATAGCTTTTCGATACATATCGGCTAAATTGGTCTGCATGGGATTCTATAGTTACTATAGCTTTTCGATACATATCGGCTAAATAAGTTTTCATAGGATTCAAGTTCATCGGGTTTCGATGCAGATCGGTGAAACTAGATTGATTAGAAGAGAAGTTCTTTTAATTGCAGCCTTTCGATACATATCGGCAATCTTTCCTACTGTTGAAACTTACGGTAGCAGTTGATTTTTATGGCACATGATTTTTACAAACATTTAGCTTGTGCATTGGAGCATATTGAGCTGCAGGGTTTCTGTTGGGGCTGGGCTGCATTTTGGCGTGACGTAGCCATTGAAAATAGCTGATAGCATGCAGCTCCGTTGCTGGGGACTCGGCTATTTTTAGATAGAGAGAGAGAAATACTGAATTTTCTTCACGTTGCCAACCCGCGCACTTTTTCTCTCGTCACGGGTTTCTCTTGCCGCCCACCTCAACCTCCCCTCTGCTCGCTGCTTTTTCTGCTGACTTATCTGCTTTTGCTCTCCGTGTAGCCCTGCCCTACTCTGCTTCTAGGCTAGATAGGGCTGGCCATTGCCCTTCAATTGAGGCTCTGTTATCTTTGTGGAGTGTTGCAGAAAACTTGCTAGCTTCGAGTGTGTTTGCTGCTATGAAGCTGGTAAATCTTTTTAGCGCTTGAGCCAGCCGCTTACGAAGCGCGCGCATTTGTTTGCTTGCACTGAAGAGGCTCAGGCATCTCTGAGCACCGCTCTGGGGTGGGCGCGTCTTTATTCTCTCTCAATATCAGTATTTCTCTATTTTTCGTCTCTTTTTTAACGTTAAAAAATAATGCAAACTACCCTACTTATAGTAGAGAAGTGATGAAATTCATCTAATTATTTTTCTATCGACGCCACTTGCAGCACTCGGAAGCGGCAGCCTCGGGCCACTCAGATCTGGACGAGCAGATTGACCAGTTGCGCAATTTGAGCATTGAGACTCAACGACAGCGACTAACGGTGGGGCCAGTCAGACTGAATTCTTCAATCTTGTAGCCAGCAATCATTCCTTGTTTATTTTTGCAACTGCATGTACCTCATCGGCGCCACACCATCTCTGTATACTACTATTGTACGAAAATATATCAGTAGCACTTTGCGAGCATTCCAATTTTTTTTGACATGTACGATTGTTCGAGTTTTATTGGCATATTTTTTGTGTACTCCGTCATAAATTGCATAATGATTAATTATAATGGTGTGGATTTTTGCGGCTGTGAAACAATACGAAAGCTCTTGGCTAGTGCCCAATGGGTTGTAAATTTTGTTGAAATATTGCGTGCTAATGAATATTATTTTTATAATTTAATGTTGTTGATAATTAATTCGATGCCTATGTTTTCGACTGTTCACTTCTTTCACTGTAGATTGATAATTTATTATGTTGTTAATTACCAATTGTTCACTTTAGACAGCACCAGTGCCTACTATAATTTATAATTATTATAACTATTTTTAATCTTGTGCGAGCAGATTCTTTTTGTCTACTATTAGTAGTTTAGCGTATATTTTAAAAATTAACCTTTTTTGAACCAACGCAAGGTAAATAAAAGTAAATTATGGCTGTGTAATATTTTTCTGTATAAACTGGTGATCATTTTTATCGATAAAAAATGTTTATCTTATCTTGCTGACTTCTCAAGAAAGCGAATGGAATTCCTTTCTTGCTCATTTTCAACGAAGTTTAGTCATTTTGTGTCTAAACAAAATTTGGTGCATGTGCTCAGTTAAACATGACCAAAATCACGTGACTATTTAAAGTTTCTAATTTACAGTTTCAGGTTGGTTGCAGCTTACAATGTACTTAAATCCCAATGCCTCCCTGAGGTTCATAGTTTTCCTCTATTTAATAGGTACCATAGCTCTGCATCGGCCCGTGTACCTGTCTGCCCCACCCCTGCGTGCAGAACTGCTGAACTCGGGGTGGGGGGGAGGGTTCAAGTACAAGTGCGGCAGACGGCAGTTGTACACTCAACCCTGACTGGGGGTGTGCGCGCTGTCCACCCAGCTGTCTTATGTATACGAGTTTCTATATATATATATATATAAGCAATTAATAAGTCATAGAATTAAATTAGCAGGTAGAAGAGTTAACGAAGACAGATAGACACACAGATTCTCAATTTTTATTTGAAAGCATTAGTTTGTACATTTAAATTAAAGGCTGGCTATGTCATCAACTGACGGATCTACATGTACCACTGAGCCCGAAGTCAGTGCTCGGACAGACCAGCATGTGAACAGTGCCACTCGTTGTAGCAGCAATAAAGGTGAAACAATATTTTTTCATTGCATGAATGTCTATAGCATATTGTACAGCTTTTTTAGTTGCATTTTCTTGGTAGAAAGCCTAGGTTTGGAGACAACAGTGAATTCTCGAGGGATAGACCACAGACAGAGTGAGATCTGGGGGGATAGACCACTGACAGCAGACAGAGTGAGATCTAGGGGGATAGACCACTGACAGCAGACAGAGTGAGATCTGGGGGGATAGACCACTGACAGCAGACAGAGTGAGATCTAGGGGGATAGACCACTGACAGCAGACAGAGTGAGATCTGGGGGATAGACCACTGACAGCAGACAGAGTGAGATCTGGGGGATAGACCACTGACAGACAGTGAGATCTGGGGGGGATAGACCAATGACAGACAGTGAGATCTGGGAGGATAGATCACAGACACACAGTGAGATCTGGGGGATAGACCACTGACAGACAGTGAGATCTGGGGGGATAGATCACAGACACACAGTGAGATCTGGGGGGATAGACCACTGACAGACAAGGAGATCTGGGGGGATAGGCCACTGACAGACAGGGAGATCTGGGGGATAGACCACTGACAGACAGGGATCTGACCACTGACAGACAGGGATAGGCCACTGACAGACAGGGAGATCTGGGGGATAGACCACTGACAGACAGGGAGATCTGGGGGATAGACCACTGACAGACAGGGATCTGACCACTGACAGACAGGGATCTGACCACTGACAGACAGGGAGATCTGGGGGATAGACCACTGACAGACAAAGAGATCTGTGGGGATAGGCCACTGACAGACAGGGAGATCTGGGGGATAGACCACTGACAGATAGGGATCTGACCACTGACAGACAGGGATAGGCCACTGACAGACAGGGAGATCTGGGGGATAGACCACTGACAGACAGGGAGATCTGGGGGATAGACCACTGACAGACAGGGAGATCTGGGGGATAGACCACTGACAGACAGGGAGATCTGGGGGATAGACCACTGACAGACAGGGAGATCTGGGGGATAGACCACTGACAGACAGGGAGATCTGGGGGATAGACCACTGACAGACAGGGAGATCTGGGGGATAGACCACTGACAGACAGGGAGATCTGGGGGATAAACCACTGACAGACTGCCAACACATAATCTGCATATTTTGTGATACATCGATAAGATAAGGTGGTGGAACACCTATAGACAACTAAATTAGGACACTTGTTGGTTTCTTAAAAATAAGCTGGGGCCAGTAAGAAACATATTTGTCGTATCGCTAGTGCACTCAATTAGCTAGCATACTGGAGACACCGGATTTGTCTATGGCAAAACCCTTTTCAGCGCTATGGCAGGGAAGCCTCTATGGGTTCTCTGCACGACATGCGTTCCTTACCGGTCCCCCAGCTCTTTTCAGTGAAGAAAACCTGCTTAGCTAAGCCCATAAGCTTATGGTCACAGCTCGCACTCAAGCTAGCTATAGTAAAGCAGCAGCTGCTGTTGCTGGTCAAACGCCCCGCACTGTACTATCCCTTCTTATCCAGTCACCCCCTCAACCTCCGCTGTAGTTGTCACTCAGAAGTTGCGGCGCCGGTCAGCATATTGCAATGTCTTGATAGACAGACCCTCAGCCAAAGCTACAGAATGCGATTCGGGGTCTTATGAAGCCAGCCTGACAAGAAAAATGGACGACCAAAGCTTGGAAAACTACGGGGATTTCCCCACGTCACACCCCCCGATGTACGTCTCGTGGAAATTTCCAATCCGCGCTTCGAAGAGGAACTTTTTTGAAAAGTGCAGCCTCCAAATCCTCAGGCGGTCCTTTTCTAATCCTCAGGCCTTATCTCTATGATTTAACTCGCAAAATAGGACTTTCCTACCTGCCCATATAATAAACCGTATGCTCTATAAAATGGTTGAAAAATTGAAATGGAAATTGGTCCGACTCTTACAACCCTCTCCACCCCGATAAGAGCTCAGAGCCGCCTCCAATTTTGGCCAAAACTAATCTACCGCGGAGTCCAATTAAGTTTTATGACCCAACGTGTAATTAAATTTTTCTGCTCACTTGGTCGCCTGTTTGGTCGCAATAAATTAAATGGAATCCAGCCTAAAAAACAAGATGGGATACTTGCGGAAAAAGCTACTGTAAGTAGTGCAATGCGAAATACAGCACCTGTTTCACAGCGCAGGGCTGAGAAATTTAGAATTTAGTAAGTACACAGGATAGAATAAGGGGAACTTACTAAACTTACTCTACTACTGTTTTCTCATTATAATAAGTAGTATATATTGCACACGGTTTCACAGACAAAGTGAAGAGCGACGGCTTCTGGAAGGCGGTGAAGTCGCCATCCAGTTTGTCGGCAGCTGCCACGGAGAACTGTCGGATTTGTCTGCAGTCAAAGTCTGAGGTCAGCGGCAGCCTGTGCAAATTCTTGTGGACTCTGACCTGCGGCAATGAGCCCAATGCCCTGTTCCACTTGGAGTGCTACTGCGGGGTCGGCACTGGCGGGTTCATGTGCTTCAGGTGCCTTCAGGTGAGGCTGCGAGATCTTTGTGGGGATCAGGGATTGAGGATCAGATGGGTTCTTCAGTTGGTTTTCTCTGTAGAGGACAGACAGACAGACAGACAGACAGACAGACAGACAGACAGACAGACAGACAGACAGACAGACAGACAGACAGACAGACAGACAGACAGACAGACAGACAGACAGACAGACAGACAGACAGACAGACAGACAGACAGACAGACAGACAGACAGACAGACAGACAGACAGACAGACAGACAGACAGACAGACAGACAGACAGACAGACACTAAGACAGACAGACAGACAGACAGACACTAAGACAGACAGACAGACAGACACTAAGACAGACAGACAGATAGACACTAAGACAGACAGACACTAAGACAGACAGACAGACAGACACAGACAGACAGACACTAAGACAGACAGACAGACAGACACAGACAGACAGACAGACAGATAGACAAACAGACAGACAGACAGACAGACAGACAGACAGACAGACAGACAGACAGACAGACAGACAGACAGACAGACAGACAGACAGACAGACAGACAGACAGACAGACAGACAGACAGACAGACAGACAGACAGACAGACAGACAGACAGACAGACAGACAGACAGACAGACAGACAGACAGACAGACAGACAGACAGACAGACAGACAGACAGACAGACGACAGACAGACAGATAGACAGACAGCTCCCAGCAGGCAGCTACAGACTGTCCTTTCCTGGCCACCCTGTGCAGTCATTCCAGAGAAGCCAAGGCCGCCTGTGCGACCTGTGCAAGCGGCCTCTGTTCTCCGACTCGGGGCCGGAGCTGCTGCTGGCGCTGCTGCACGGCAGTCGGTACCTGGCCCTGGCCTCGCTGCTGTCCCTGCTGCTGCTACTGCTGTCCGGCTGTCTTCGTCCCGAGCTTATCAAGTCGATGAGCGGCGCACAGCCGCTGCTTCCCGCCGCCTGCGCGGGCTTCCTGGCGCTCAGCGCCGCCCTGTTCGCGCTGTTTGCGCGCCAATTTCGCGCCGGAGTTTGTCCGCCCTGCGGGCGCCATCGAATGACCGACGGCGACGGCGAATCCGGCGACTTTGTAGCCAACAACGCCGACATCGAGGCGCAGCAGGCGAGGCGAGCGCTGATCGAAATTTTGTAGGGAGCTCAAATTCGCGCCAAATTTTTTCTCTCCAAATTTAAGGTTCTTTAACACCGTCGTTGAAACTGTGACAGAGAAATACTTACTATATATACTACCTATATACTACTCGTATATAGGTAGTATATATAGTATAGATTGCAGATCCAATAAAACTAGATGGGCCTCTCATGCATGCATGCTTGGGAAATCTCTCGAGCTACTTCAGTTCAGTAGCAAAGAAGGAATATAAAAGCTTTTTTATGAAAAGATAGACAGTTTTAAGTTACTTGTAGAAATAAAACAACTTGCTAATTGGGGCAGCCGCAATATACATTAGCCCAGCGCCATAGGAAGTGTACATGGAAGGCCCATAAAAATCTTTCATGAAGGGCGTAGCCCAGTGGTCTAGCGCGGCGCTCTCATGTACCAGCGGCCCAGGCTCGATTCCAAGTGCAGTCACATTAATTTGGGGCTGAATTGGAATCTCGGCCTGGCTCTGCTCGTGCAATTAACGCCCTTAAGGCCAACCGGCCAACCCCCAAGGCACAGTGAAGTGTACATGCCTAACGAGAAATATAGTCAGGGCCGCTGTTCACCTGTGTGAGTGTGTGCCTGTGCGTATGACTGCGTACGTATCCGCGCGCTTGTGTGCCTGCTCAGGGGAGTCGGCGGAACGGGCAGTAATTGATCGTTAATCGTTGATCGTTATCTAATATTTCCGGGTTTTGGCGCGAATTTGAATTGCATGCTGTGTACGACAGTAGACTTGAAAGTCGATAAATTTGACAAAAAGCTATTTGACTAATGCCTGCAGTAGCTTTCTATTGAAGTTTTTGTAAATAGTTTAACTTTTAATAGCGTATTCACTGGACAATTTTTTCATTTTTCATAATAGTCATTTCCAATTCGAATATATTTTATCGAATTGTTCAATTTATCATTAAACAGGATCGATGTTGGAATTCTGTGAGCTGTGCATTAAAAATATCTGAATAGTCCTACTGTTAATGAGTAGTACAATAGGGTCTTTTAAATAAATACTAAATAAAAAATCGCAATCAATCTGAAGTGGATTTCGAGTGACACATTCTCACAGTACCATCCAATTCAATCGTGCAATCAAATAATGCAAAATAGACTTACAGTATCAGATAGATATGGCTGCCACGTGTGCCAATTCACTTGGGCAGTTGCAGTGAACTGAACACTAAAACCAATCCACTCACATAAAAGTTGCGAACCAGCTGTGACCCGCTCGAGACCCGCCAGGGATTATTGGAGCAGTTTCTTGCAATGCCGGTCTTAAAATAGACTGGGACGGTTTCAAATATATTGCTGATGAGGAGCGTGGCATGCAGAGGATTCTGTAAGAGCCGAGGCCACCAGCTCACAGCTTCCGCATGCTGCCTGCACTGGGTCTTGAGGCTGCATTGAAGCTGCACATAGTTCTGCCGCTGCTGGTGAGCAGTACTGCCTCTTATGCGACCGACCTCACTGGACTGGGCCGCGAGTACATGTTGAACTTTAATAATCAGACTGCATTGTCAGGTGAGTGCAGCCGACTGGTGTTCCTGTAGTAACTTGTTCTCAAATTTTGAGCTGGGAAGTGCTTCAAAGTGCAAGTAATCGTTGTTATTAATACCCTCGCATCCTCATCCATTCACACCCTCATCTATTCACATCCTCATCCATTCACACCCTCATCTATTCACATCCTCATCCATTCACATCCTCATCCATTCACATCCTCATCCATTCACATCCTCATCCATTCACACCCTCATCCATTCACACCCTCATCTATTCACATCCTTTTCTATTCACATTCTCATCAAGTCACATCCTTATTCCTTCACACCCTCATTCCCTCATATCCCCATCCATTCACATCCTCATCCATTCGCATCCTCATCTATTCACATCCTCATCCATTCACATACTCATATATTCACACCCTCATCCCCGCATATCCCCATCCATTCACATCCTCATCCCCGCATATCCTCATCCATTCACATCCTCATCCATTCACATCTTCATCTATTCACACCCTCATCCATTCACATCCTCATCTATTCACACCCTCATCCATTCACATCCTCATCTATTCACACCCTCATCTATTCACATCCTCATCCATTCACATCCTCATCCATTCACATCCTCATCTATTCACACCCTTATCCATTCACATCCTCATCCATTCACATCCTCATCCATTCACATCCTCATCCATTCACATCCTCATCCATTCACATCCTCATCCATTCACATCCTCATCCATTCACATCCTCATCCATTCACATCCTCATCCATTCACATCCCCATCCATTCACATCCTCATCCATTCGCATCCTCATCTATTCAAATCCTCATCCATTCACATACTCATATATTCACACCCTCATCCCCGCATATCCCCATCCATTCACATCCTCATCCCCGCATATCCTCATCCATTCACATCCTCATCTATTCACATCCTCATCCATTCACATCCTCATCCATTCACATCCTCATCCATTCACATCCTCATCTATTCACACCCTCATCCATTCACATCCTCATCCATTCACATCCTCATCCATTCACATCCTCATCCATTCACATCCTCATCCATTCACATCCTCATCTATTCACATCCTCATCTATTCACATTCTCATCCATTCACACCCTCATCTATTCACATCCTCATCTATTCACATCCTCATCCATTCACATCCTCATCCATTCACATCCTCATCCATTCACATCCTCATCCATTCACATCCTCATCCATTCACATCCTCATCTATTCACATTCTCATCCATTCACATCCTCATCCATTCACATCCTCATCCATTCACATCCTCATCCATTCACATCCTCATCCATTCACATCCTCATTCCATCACGCATTCCCTTAGCATTCCAAAAGCATTTCACAATCGCCCGCATGGAAATGCCAGCTGCACTGGCACAACTGAAAGCCCAGCCAGCACACGCAGACCAGCTAGAAGAATTTGAAAGACTCCTACTTGGCTTTCCTCGCAAACAAAAGTCAGGCTGAGCTCACAATGCGCAGCATGAATCCGTGCTGCCGTGTTCAGTGAGACCGGGTTCCACCGTGGCTTGTGGGCTGCGGTATCTCAAATCCAAATTCATGCGTGAAAATCCCTTTCCAGAGTAGGTCCATGCCCCTCTCCACCAATGACCTGACAAGACCTCGGCAGGGAAAATCTACTCGGGAGGGGGATTAGCTTAAAAAATTTCTCAAATCAGAATCGGACCTGCTCAACAGAGCAGAATACACAATATAGCTCAGTTATATTGCCTGCTGTTCGACCTGTAGTTATGCCCCAGAGAAATTGCGCCATGCCTGCGAAATGTTGCGGCATGCTTGTTGCTATGGCGTTGCTAGGGTACTACGCTTTGACAGCCAGCTGTCAGCAGCTGACGATGCCGCATATCAGTACCGATGAGCAGCGACTGCTCACTCTGCTGATGCTGAACTATGACTCAGCCTCCAGGCCAACGTTTAACGCCAGCAACACGGTGGAAGTCCGGTTCCAACTGGCTCTGATTCAAATCTCTCAGCTGGTGAGTTACTGATCAACGCGACATCGTTAATGCGTACTTCTCTCCCCCGAATTTTTGTTCTGCTGGTGCCGGAGCGCCGGTACCCGATGAGCAGGCCCTGATGAGGCGGATTCTGGCCGGATACGACTCGGCCGTCCGGCCTGTGCTCAACTCATCCAGCCAGGTGATGGTGAAGTTCGGCTTTGCACTGATCCTCATCGCGGACATGGTTGGTTCCCCTTCTTTCCCTTCCTTGGGCCGGGTGATTTGGGTGGTTGTTATCGGTGCCAGTCACGTGACAGGGGTCGAAACATATTGTGGTGGTTTTCATCTGTGCCAGTCACGTGACAGGGGGCAGAAACACACTGAGGTGGTTTTGCATCTGTTCCAGTCACGTGACAGGGGGTAGAAACATACTGAGGTGGTTTTACATCTGTTCCAGTCACGTGACAGGGGGCAGAAACATACTGAGGTGGTTTTGCATCTGTGCCAGTCACGTGACAGGGGGCAGAAATATACTGAGATGGTTTTGCATCTGTTCCAGTCACGTGACAGGGGGGCAGAAATATACTGAGATGGTTTTGCATCTGTTCCAGTCACGTGACAGGGGGCAGAAATATACTGAGATGGTTTTGCATCTGTTCCAGTCACGTGACAGGGGGTAGAAACACACTGAGGTGGTTTTGCATCTGTTCCAGTCACGTGACAGGGGTTAGAAACATACTGAGGTGGTTTTGCATCTGTGCCAGTCACGTGACAGGGGGCAGAAATATACTGAGGTGGTTTTACATCTGTTCCAGTCACGTGACAGGGGGCAGAAATATACTGAGATGGTTTTGCATCTGTGCCAGTCACGTGACAGGGGGTAGAAACATCTTGTGGTGGTTTTCATCTGTGCCAGTCACGTGACAGGGGGCAGAAACATCTTGTGGTGGTTTTCATCTGTGCCAGTCACGTGATAGGAGTAGAAAATTTGAGGCAGAAAAATTTATCAGAGCGAGTCTTATCATGGAACCATTTTTAGTACCGTATAGAGAGCTTGTTGAATCCCCCATTTTGAATTCGAGCGCGCACACAGCTAACTAAATACGACTGTGAGTGAATTTCAGTACTTCACGCAGAAAGGTAGCGCCGAGTGGGTGTGTACGGATCTCAGATAAGTCCCTGCATACACATGATCTCGACAAAGCAAAGGTGAACAAAAAATGTTTTGATTACTCATTAGGCACTGAAGACCAGCTCATTCATATTTTATACTACGAGTATGAAGTGTCTTTAAAAATTTCCTTTGGATTTTACAGGATGAAGTGAACCAGGTACTTACAACCAACGTCTGGCTAGAACAGGTGAGACTTGCCTTTGAGGATTAAAGTAAATGGAGAAAATGATGAGGTAGCTTTTCCATGTTAGACGCGTGCATCTCGAGTGATTCACGTCCATCAGGGCCAACCCACAAGGCGCAAAAAGTGTACACTGGCTTTACTGGGATGAAAGTCTGGGCCGCTGTACACCCTTCTTGAGGGGTCGACTGTCGGCTGAACCTGCCTGTAACTGCATGCATAACCATGGACTTCCTCCGTCATGTCGCATTCAGGAATGGCAGGACGAACGGCTGCACTGGGATCCCAGCGACTACAATGGCCTGCAGGTGTTGCGCGTGCCCTGTCAGAAGATTTGGCTGCCGGATATTGTGCTGTACAACAGGTGAAATCATGTCGGATATTGTGCTGTACAACAGGTGAGATCATGTCGGATATTGTGCTGTACAACAGGTGAAATCATGTCGGATATTGTGCTGTACAACAGGTGAGATCATGTCGGATATTGTGCTGTACAACAGGTGAAACCATGCTGATATTGTGCTGTACACCAGGTGAGATCATGCTGATATTGTGCTGTACAACAGTTGAGATCATGCTAATATTTTGCTGTACAACAGGTGAGATCATGCTAATATTGTGCTGTACAACCGGTGAGATCATGCTGATATTGTGCTGTACAACAGGTGAGATCATGCTAATATTGTGCTGTACAACCGGTGAGATCATGTCGGATATTGTGCTGTACACCAGGTGAAATCATGTCGGATATTGTGCTGTACAACAGGTGAGATCATGTCGGATATTGTGCTGTACAACAGGTGAGATCATGTCGGATATTGTGCTGTACAACAGGTGAAACCATGCTGATATTGTGCTGTACACCAGGTGAGATCATGCTGATATTGTGCTGTACAACAGTTGAGATCATGCTAATATTTTGCTGTACAACAGGTGAGATCATGCTAATATTGTGCTGTACAACCGGTGAGATCATGCTGATATTGTGCTGTACAACAGGTGAGATCATGCTAATATTGTGCTGTACAACCGGTGAGATCATGCTGATATTGTGCTGTACAACAGTTGAGATCATGCTGATATTGTGCTGTACAACAGGTGAGATCATGTCGGATATTGTGCTGTACAATAGGTGAGATCATGCTGATATTGTGCTGTAC
The DNA here is from genome assembly GCA_002269645.1 of Macrostomum lignano. Lineage (NCBI taxonomy): Eukaryota > Metazoa > Platyhelminthes > Macrostomidae > Macrostomum > Macrostomum lignano. The sequence goes on from NIVC01000042.1 coordinate 286,706, forward strand.
AACCGGTGAGATCATGCTTATATTGTGCTGTACTAGTACAACCGGTGAGATCATATATCTGCTAAAAAGTACATTAGAAATATCCGCAGTATTTTGTGAGCATTTATCAACTGTCAGCTCATATAGTTTCAGTCGCATTTTAGATATGCAAAAATCTCAGTTGGGGATTTCTCTATCTGTGGATAAATAATGGGTACTACATTGGGCAGCGCATGACTTTTTTTTCGGCAAGCCGAACGCTTCGTCTTCTGAAATCCCGACCAGAGGAAAGGTGATCGATTGCCCAGAGCCTTCCTATGGTTATGTATACGAGGCGTATCTATGGGGCTCTGTCTGGCCTTAGCGGGTCAATTTATATTCTCCTCAGATCCCCGTTAGCTGTTCGGGAATTAACAGAGATATGAGTTGCGAGTTTGACTTTCAGAGTCAATTATTTATTAAGTTTAAGGAGTTCATTGCTCTGAAGTTTGTTGTTTGGCTAGATTTACAGTGGCTTGAAAATTACTTTCTTTACTATGGTTGTGGGGCGCCGTCCCTACACTATATGGATAGCTGTGGGGCGCCATCCCTACACTATATAGATAGCTGTGGGGCGCTATCCCTACACTATATAGATAGCTGTGGGGCGCTATCCCTACACTATATAGATAGCTGTGGGGCGCTATCCCTACACTATATTGATAGCTGTGGGGCGCTATCCCTACACTGTATTGATAGCTGTGGGGCGCTATCCCTACACTATATTGATAGCTGTGGGGCGCTATCCCTACACTATATTGATAGCTGTGGGGCGCTATCCCTACACTATATTGATAGCTGTGGGCGCTATCCCTACACTATATTGATAGCTGTGGGGCGCTATCCCTACACTGTATTGATAGCTGTGGGGCGCTATCCCTACACTGTATTGATAGCTGTGGGGCGCTATCCCTACACTGTATGAATAGTTCCCTATACCATCCTCCTCAACAATGAACTGCAGCGCAGACGACTTCACCACAGGCTACATGCAGAGCAAGGCGATGGTGGACTCAAGCGGCACCGTGTTCTGGCCTCCGCCAGCTAAGCTGCGTTCTACCTGCAAAATCGACATCACCTATTTCCCGTTTGACGATCAGGTGTGCACGATGAAGTTCGGATCGTGGACCTACGATGGTTATCAAGTTAATATTACTAAAAAGTGAGTTAACGAATGCATCTTATTACTGTGGGTAGAAATACAGTATCAATATGAGTCTGAGTCTATATGAGTCTGAGTCTATATGAGTCTGAGTCTATATGAGTCTGAGTCTATATGAGTCTGAGTCTATATGAGTCTGAGTCTATATGAGTCTGAGTCTATATGAGTCTGAGTCTATATGAGTCTGAGTCTATATGAGTCTGAGTCTATATGAGTCTGAGTCTATATGAGTCTGAGTCTATATGAGTCTGAGTCTATATGAGTCTGAGTCTATATGAGTCTGAGTCTATATGAGTCTGAGTCTATATGAGTCTGAGTCTATATGAGTCTGAGTCTATATGAGTCTGAGTCTATATGAGTCTGAGTCTATATGAGTCTGAGTGGAATCGGCCATTCCAGACGAGAAGAGGTGGACTTCGCCAACTACGTGCAAAGCGGTGAATGGAATCTGCTACGAGTCGACGTGGATCGTCAAGAGGTGCACAGCGAGCAGAGAGGCAGGGAGAGCAGAAGTGAGAGGGAATAGAGAGAAGCTCAAGGGATATACGAGGAGACGAGGAGGAGGGAGATGGTAAGAGATAGAAGAGATATAGATGGGGAAGGAGAGAGAGGGAGAGGGAGTGGGAAAGGGGGAGGGAGAGGGAGAGGGAGAGGGAGAGGGAGAGGGAGAGGGAGAGGGAGAGGGGAGGGAGAGGGAGAGGGAGAGAGGGAGGGAGAGAGAGAGGGAGAGAGAACGGGACAGGGAGAGGGAGAGGGAGAGGGAGAGGGAGAGAGAGCATGAACATGAGCATAAACAGGAGTCTCAGGCAGTGAGTGGTAAGAATTGCACTGCAGCTGCATAGATGGCAGCTACAAAAACCGGTCACTCGGCGGGTCCGAATTCCAGACGGTCTACCCCATCAGCCCGGTGCCCTACCCGGACATCAAGTTCCACATAGTGATCCAGCGCCGCACCCTGTACTACCTGTTCAACATAATATTTCCCTGCCTGTGGCTCACCGTGCTCAGTCTGTTGGGATTCTGGCTGCCGCCCGACTCAGGGGAGAAGATCACTCTGGGCATCACTGTGCTGCTGGCCTTCTCAGTGTTTATGCTGCTCATAGCTGAGAACATGCCGGCAACTAGCGAGTTCGTGCCTCTGATCGGTGAGTATAGGGACTCGGGCTTGTTGCTATGGTAACAAAATGTTTGTCAGGAAATATCTAGCAAGGAGCTTTGATTTGAGTGAGAACTCAACGTCTTTGTACATTAACCAGCTCTTTATAGGGCGCCAATCCTGCTGGAAAGGGGGAGGGTGCCAATCCTGGTGGAAAGGGGGAGGGTGCCAATCCTGGTGGAAAGGGGGGGTGCCAATCCTGGTGGAAAGGGGGGTGCCAATCCTGCTGGAAAGGGGGGGTGCCAATCCTGCTGGAAAGGGGGAGGGTGCCAATCCTGCTGGAAAGGGGGAGGGTGCCAATCCTGGTGGAAAGGGGGAGGGTGCCAATCCTGGTGGAAAGGGGGGGTGCCAATCCTGGTGGAAAGGGGGGTGCCAATCCTGCTGGAAAGGGGGGTGCCAATCCTGCTGGAAAGGGGGAGGGTGCCAATCCTGCTGGAAAGGGGGGGTGCCAATCCTGCTGGAAAGGGGAGGGTGCCAATCCTGCTGGAAAGGGGGAGGGTGCCAATCCTGCTGGAAAGGGGGGTGCCAATCCTGCTGGAAAGGGGGGGTGCCAATCCTGCTGGAAAGGGGGAGGGTGCCAATCCTGCTGGAAAGGGGGAGGGTGCCAATCCTGCTGGAAAGGGGGGGTGCCAATCCTGCTGGAAAGGGGGAGGGTGCCAATCCTGCTGGAAAGGGGGAGGGTGCCAATCCTGCTGGAAAGGGGGAGGGTGCCAATCCTGCTGGAAAGGGGGGGGGTGCCAATCCTGCTGGAAAGGGGGAGGGTGCCAATCCTGCTGGAAAGGGGGGGGTGCCAATCCTGCTGGAAAGGGGGTGCCGATCCTGCTGGAAAGGGGGAGGGTGCCAATCCTGCTGGAAAGGGGGAGGGTGCCAATCCTGCTGGAAAGGGGGGTGCCAATCCTGCTGGAAAGGGGGAGGGTGCCAATCCTGCTGGAAAGGGGGGTGCCAATTCTGGAAAGGGGGTGCCAATCATGGTGGAAAGGGGGACGGTGCCAAGTCTGCTGCAGGCACAAAGTTCAATTCCTTCTCTAGGGTACGAGCTATGAGCTACGAGTACCACTCATAGGAGACTCCTTCGACTTTAAGCCATAGACATTTTCTCGTCTAAGGCTTTCTATTTGACTGTCATTACCCACTGTACACAGCGAAATTAAATCTGACGCGCACACCCGCAGGCATCTATCTGACAGTGACCATGTCGACCACCTCGCTGTCAATCGTGCTCACAGTATTCGTGCTCCACCTGCACCATGTTGGCCCGAACGACCGGCCGGTGCCGCGGCAGCTGCGCAGCCTCCTGTTCAACCGGCTGGCGCCGCTGCTCTGCATGTCGTCCGTGGCGCGCTACCAGCGCAAGGCCGGCCGTCGGCGCCAGCGCTACGAGGAGTCGCGTCGAGAAGTTGCCGCCGCCGCGGACGCAGCTCAGACGGAGGCCAGCAACGGGTCCGGCGGCGGAGTGGAAGGAAAGTCAACCACGATGGAGGCGGACAAGCGCTACCGGCAGTACGACCGGATGCAGCGGCACCTGCGCTACCTGATGCGCAAACAGGCCGAGGATGAGGCCGCCCAGCTGCTCATCAACGATTGGCGAATGCTGGCCTTCATCGTGGATCGCATGCTGTTTTGGCTCTTCTTGGTGGCAGCGTCCGCGTCAACCCTCATCATCTTGGTCATCATGCCGCTGTTCAAAGAGGTTGTGTAGGCCAATCGATCCTGCAACAGTCGTGTACCTACATGCATGAATGACATTGTCAACAGAGCAATACCACTGTGGAGTTTAGCCATAGAGAGCAAGCCCTCAGCATGCAATAATGGATTGACACTAACTTTTGAGTGCTGTTAACGTTTATGGCACGAGTGCGCGTATGAGGCACTTGCAACAATAACGCGTGCAACAATGCATTATTGTAACACGATATAAATGTGTAAAAGCGGCAATAAAACACAAAAAGCGTGCTTAAATGGCTCGTGATCGCGTATTTGTTAGAGTCATTTAATGCACGAGAAATATATATCGTGTTGCAATACTACTCAATACTTGGTTCTTCTTGCTTAAATGTCTATGACTAGACCTAGACATTGACATATGGCCAAGCATTCTTAAATTGCTGACACTATTCATTGTCTATGGCCAAAAAGCAATCCTTCACCAATAACGCGACTGTGCAGTAAATCCCAAGCCGTGCTGTAAATTCCAACCACCGTGCTGTAAATTCCAACCACCGTGCTGTAAATTCCAACCACCGTGCTGTAAATTCCAACCACCGTGCTGTAAATTTCCGCACGTATTCAACTTATTAAATTTATTTAAGTCTACCTGAGCTACTGGTCTAATTCTACCTGAGCTAATGAGATAATCCTGCCTAAGCTACTGTCTCAGTACCTGAGCTACTGACCCAATTCTACCTGAGCTACTGAGAAAATTCTACCTGAGCTACTGACCCAATTCTACCAGAGCTACTGACCCAATTCTACCTGAGCTACTGAACCAATTCTACCTGAGCTAGTGAACCAATTCTACCTGAGCTACTGATCCAATTCTACCTGAGCTACTGACCCAATTCTACCTGAGCTACTGAACCAATTCTACCTGAGCTACTGAACCAATTCTACCTGAGCTACTGATCCAATTCTACCTGAGCTACTGACCCAATTCTACCTGAGCTACTGATCCAATTCTACCTGAGCTACTGAACCAATTCTACCTGAGCTACTGACCCAATTCTACCTGAGCTACTGACCCAATTCTACCTGAGCTACTGACCCAATTCTACCTGAGCTACTGATCCAATTCTACCTGAGCTACTGATCCAATTCTACCTGAGCTACTGACCCAATTCTACCTGAGCTACTGGTCCAATTCTACCTGAGCTAGTGAACCAATTCTACCAGAGCTACTGAACCAATTCTACCTGAGCTACTGGTCCAATTCTACCTGAGCTACTGGTCCAATTCTACCTGAGCTACTGGTCCATTTCTACCTGAGCTACTGACCCAATTCTACCAGAGCTCCTGACCCAATTCTACCAGAGCTACTGACCCAATTCTACCAGAGCTGCTGACCCAATTCTACCTGAGCTACTGACCCAATTCTACCTGAGCTACTGACCCAATTCTACCTGAGCTACTGAACCAATTCTACCTGAGCTACTGAACCAATTCTACCTGAGCTACTGAACTAATTCTACCTGAGCTACTGAACCAATTCTACCTGAGCTACTGAACCAATTCTACCTGAGCTACTGAACCAATTCTACCTGAGCTACTGAACTAATTCTACCTGAGCTACTGAACCAATTCTACCTGAGCTACTGAACCAATTCTACCTGAGCTACTGAACTAATTCTACCTGAGCTACTGAAATAATTCTATCAGCAGAGGTACCGAAATTTAGGACTGAAACTTACATGTTCGCAAGCAAATATATTTTCCATTGCTGTTGTCACTTAATTAAAATAAATTATAAAGCCCTCTTATCCTTCTTATAGTCCATGCGTGCGGTAAATTCCAATCTATCTATGTCTATGGCTAAAACCAGAAGAATGCTTTGCCCATAAATCAATGAATCTATCACTAGGTTCCTTCGTGCGTAAATAGTCTATGGCTCATAGTCTATGGCCCCCTAAGCTAACGCGCACTCGTGCCAAGACTATTTACGCACTCGAAACCTAGAGATAAATCTACCATTTAAGCACTCAAAACCAAGTATTGAATCAGGGAAGCCTCTATGGTCGCTGCGCTCCCCAGGAGGGACACTAGTTTAGGCAGCATACAAGTTTAGGGGTAAAAACCCAATTGGAAAGCAGTGAATGAATATGAAAATGCAACGTTTTTTCATTTCTATGATTGATAACTTTTTTAAACTAAAAGTCATAGAAAGATGCGGTTTGCACCATTCAACGCAAAACATTCGGAACTTTAGGTCTCCAATGTTAAGTTGTATTATTAAAAAAACTTCCGTTTTTTTAGTGCGAGAAAAATACTTTATAACCCTTCAGGCCATGCAAACATATGAAAAAATGAAATGGTTACCCTCAGGGGATAATTAAGCAAAAGAGAGTGAAATTAACTTCACTCTCTGATTCAATACAGAGATCCCTGATTCATTACTAGGTTTCGAGTGCGTTAATAGTCTTGGCACGAGTGCGCGTTAGCTTAGGGGGCCATAGACTATGAGCCATAGACTATTTACGCACGAAGGAACCTAGTGATAGATTCATTGATTTATGGGCAAAGCATTCTTCTGGTTTTAGCCATAGACATAGATAGATTGGAATTTACCGCACGCATGGACTATAAGAGGGATAAGAGGGCTTTATAATTTATTTTAATTAAGCAGAAAATTGCTGGGGCAAGCTGTATAAAAATAGCACTTTGTATGACTCTATAAAACAAAAGCAAAGTCTACTACGAGTATACATCAGAGCTATAGCTCATTTCTCAGATAGTTTTGACCTCAAAATGTGCCTGGTAAGTAGGATGGTAAAGTAGGATGGCGCGTTTGGAAAGATGCTGGGTACGGCATCAGAAGTGAACCAACCGTCGATTTTTCAGCTTCTTTGCTTGTCCATCTGCATATGCAAATGCGGAGCGCTTACAGATGGAGTTGGAGTACTGAGAGTTTGTTACAAAGAACCAGTTTTTTCCAGTTAGCAAGCTATAAAATACGAGAGGTGTTACAAAAGTTCGCGTACAAACTGCTCTAGCGCGAAATCGATAAGCAGCAGCATCATTTCATATTCTATGCCATTCCCCTAAACTTGTATAGCGGAGTGGGGTGGGGCGGGTGAGTGTCCCTTCCTGGGGAGCGCAGCGACCATAGAGGCTTCCCTGATTGAATCCTATATTGTCGCCATTCTCTTTCTCTTTCATTTGTTTGTCTATGATAAAAAATACGACACATTATCTTATTCTTAGAAATTAACACTTACTTTCACTAAAAGCGGTGATCAAGACAACTTCAGACAAATAAAACTTGTTAGAATTTAGCTCACATAGTTGCAGAAAATTGAAAATATATTGTGTATGATTCTTGTTTTAAGACAAAATTCAACCTCCACATTTAGAAGTTAAACATTTGGTCACAGTCGCGGTTGAAACAATAGATTTGTTTAATTACATGTATAGCTACGCTCTGATTTTTAATGACGCACTACTTTTATATGAGCGTCAGTTTAGCGTTTTTCGGATAAATTTGCGCGTGAACTAAATAAGTCAAGCGAAATCTGATTTTTTCCGAAGTTGATTTTGGCCAATGGCCAAAACTGAAAGATCTGGCTTGAACTGTAGAACTATACACTAAACGGTGGTTCATAATCAGCTGGTTCCACTTGTTGAAGGTCCAGAAGCTTCGTATGGGTGAAAGCCAGTGACCTACAAAGCCAGAGCTGATGCAGATACATGTGGTCGACTTGCTGATGAAATTTGGAGGCTTGGCAAGTGATTGGCTCACAGGGATGTATTCAACACATTAGCGCTTATGGAAAAATCTGACCTTCTGGCAGAATCGTCGAATATCTCGACGGTCCGGAAGGCTGGCTACTTGATTATTGTTTGAGAAGGTGCGCAACAAAAGTCAGCCCGTGTTCTTGAATTTCGTGTGCCTGCGTTGCTCCGTTCCGGCGCAGCAAAACAATTATCTGGGGGGGGATTTCACCTCGATAGTTCGAAGGGCGCAAAAATGGTTTGGCTTCAAATCCGACTTCATTTTGCACTCAATATGCTCACATAAGTAGTAAGATAAATGTTGAAATGTTCTGTGTAATATCTACCTCTACATCCATGTATTTTAATGTAATGATTTAGGGTTTAGGGTAAAGTGCATACGTCGTAGAGTTTACTAATTTTACGAAAAATCTAAATTTTAGCATTTTCACTTTCAAACAACTACACAGCATTAGTTAAAAAGTTAACTTTAAAGACGGAGAATTTAGAAAGACATTTACAAGTCTGTTGTAGGGGCCAAATTACTCGTAAACTAAAATAGTTTAAATATTAAAATAGTCGAACCTGTATCTGCGTGGATTAAACCTGCTTTCCATGGCACAGCAATGGCTCAATATTGCAAATCTACTTCTCTCGAGAATCAATTTCATCTTGCAGTTTGGAATTTTCTTCCATCGTTTGCTTAGCCAGTTCGTCTCGCAGTTTGGAATTTTCCATTTTTTCTTTAAGCAGTTCATCTTTCCGCCTAGAATATTTCTGCAACAATTCACCACATAGCCTGCGGTGCGTATCGGCAGCGTCTTCATAGTGGCTCGCCAGCTCTCTCGTCTCATTAGAGGTGAAGAAGCAGCCCAGAGAAGCCAGCGAACACTGCAGCTCATCCTGCATGTCGGCCTGGGATCTGCATGAGTTGGACAAAAGAATAGATTCAACTTAGCTCAATTTATGTCAAAAGGAAAATAGTTGATAGCAAAACACACCTGTCAGATGCAGGAATCACTTTCACCAAGTAGAACTTGCGAGTGGTTTCCACAAGCCAGCTGGGGAGCTGCCTTTGTGTCTCTTCAGGATTTCCTGTATCAGAGTTGACGCCTTTGTCTTTGCCACACGTCATGTGATCATTGACTTTGTTGATCATGGTGAGCACATCCTCCTGCCCAGCGTGCTGATGAAACACCCAGCAGAGGCTGCTGATGAGCCGGGAGCCGCTGTAGGCCATGCCGAAGCTCTTCTTGCCAGGCAGGGTGGAGTAGGCCACGATGAGGCCAGCTCTTCCAGGAGCGTGGTCCGTGATGATTGCCGAGCGGGAGCCCCAATAGTAATTGGCGTACTTTTTCTTCGACTCATCGATCCGGACTGAGTCAGTTCCCGGCGCCTTGGGGGTATTGGGCGGCGCGGGTGGATCTCTACATGCATTGACGATGAGAAACTTGGGCTTCTTACTTGTAGTGTAGTTCAGTGCGATGTACGAGCGTACAATATTGGCGCGCAAATATTATTAGTCACGTGTTGCAATGTATTACGTAAGACTCACGCGCACTTACTCTTCACATATATAAATATACTTGCAGGGCAAGTCGGCCCATTTCTAAAATTCTTCGTGCACTCGCAAACCCTCCGATTTTGTCTGAGTCACTACATGGCGTCGCGAGCAAACTATTGACTGATCATCACTCTCTAACCCAGCGCGGTTCCAGCCACACAAACATGGCCCAAGCTTTGCAACTCACTGCACCAGATGCATTTGATATCGATAGCGATCCACTCACACGAGCCCAGAGATGGAAGACTTGGGCACGGAGGTTCAATAGCTACATTCGCGCTGCTGGCATCACAGATGCGACACAACAGCTGGAGTTGCTGGTCTACACAGCGGGAGAGAAGTTGGAAGACTTTATGGAAGACAACAGTGTTCAAAAAGGAAAATCTACAAACGAGCTCATCCAAAAGCTACAAGAGATCTTCGACCAGAAAAACAGCGTCGTCTTCCTCCGGTACCAATTCGAGACCTGCAGACAGGAGGAGGGGGAGTCCATCGATGCGTGGTACCATCGGCTGCGCAAGGCCGCGGATCAATGCGAATTCGGAGAACTACGGGACTCTCTCATCAGGGACAAGGTGGTCGCCCACTACCGATCGGAGAAGATCAGAAGGGAGCTCCTTCAGCTGAACGATATCTGTCTAGCTGACGTACTGAAGCGAATCCGAGCAAGGGAAGCTGCGGAGCAACAGGCTCAGGCCATGGAAGAAAACAGCTCAGGTGGCGCCGCCGCCATGACGACCGCGAACGTGGCTGCGCTAGGCCCACCCCGAGCACGACCGTCGCAGCCATTCAGAAGGGATCCTGCAATGAAGGACGGTGGCATCAGCTGCGAGCGCTGCGGACGGCCGGGTCATCGAACGTGCGAGGCTGCTAGAGACAAGGCATGTCGACGCTGCGGTAAGATTGGCCATTTCGCCCGGGCATGTCGGGGAACGTCCAGAATACCCGTGAGAGCTGTCAACGAACCGGACGATCGCTCCTACGGGCAAGTCGAATATCTGCAGGACAACTCCACTGAGCACGAGCTTTTCAGCCTCCGAAATAGCGGATCAGCATGGACTCAAGCCACCGTCAACGGATTCAAGACAACCCTGCTTATCGACAGTGGAGCGGCCTGCAACATCATCGACAGGGAGGCCTTCGAAAGGATGCCACAGAAGGCCAGGCTCCAAGCAGCCAGTGATCGGGTCTATCCCTATGGAAGCCAACAGCCACTGAAGCTGCTCGGCAAGACCGACCTACAGGTCAGCGTTTTCGGTTGCCAGGAGACGCTTCCGTTCCTGGTGCTGGACGGAAAGGGTGCTTGCATAATAGGCCGCAGGAGCGCGGAAGACCTAGGAGTTCTGCGAGTCGGCCCGGAAGACAAGGCAGCGTGTGAGCTACGCTTGGAGTGTCCGACTGACAGGCTGCTAGCCGGCGTTCCAAAAGACCTTCGGCAGTCCCCAGGTGCTCCATCTTTAGACGAAATCCTCAAGGAAAATGCACAGGCCTTCGACGGAATCGGCTGTCTTAAGAACTACGCAGCCCGCATCTTCCTGGAAGAGGGCGCAAGACCAGTGTGCCATCCACCATCAAGAGTGCCAATTCACCTCGCCCCAGCAGTGGACGCCGAGCTCCAGTACCTAGAAGAACAAGGCATCATTGAGCCAGTGGAGGGACCCTGCCCGTGGGTTTCTCGTATCGTCGTCGTCCCCAAAGAAGCTCCTGGCGAGATCAGGATCACTCAGGATCTGAGGGAGCTAAACAAGTCTGTCGTCAGGGAGCGACACCCAATACCGACCTTTGAGGAGGTAACAGGCGACATGGCAGGAGCGACGCTGTTCTCAGAGTTGGACGTCGCAAAAGCATTCTATCAAATCCCTGTGTCAGAGGAGTGCCGGCATCTTCTAACTTTTTCAACGCCTCGAGGTCTTCGGCGGCTGACGAGACTCTGCATGGGGCTATCAACGGCGCAGGAAATTCTTCAAGCTGTTATGTCATCCGTGCTGGCTGGACTTTCAAAAGTAAAATGGATCCACGATGACATTATTGTCTATGGCCACAGCGTGGCGGAGCATCACAACAATCTGCGGGAGTGCCTCCAGCGGCTGGCGCAGCACGGACTGACGCTCAACCCGGCCAAGTGCAAGCTGGTACGAACGCAAGTCACCTTCATGGGGATGCGATTGTCGAAGGACGGAGTCAGGCCAACCGAGTCAAAGCTAGAGGCAGTTAATGCATTTGCAGAGCCAACGAATGTCACGGAGGTGCGCTCGTTCTTGGGACTTGTCAACTACCTGGCCGCATTCACCCCGAGGCTGGCGGACCTGGCAAAGCCGCTGCGCAACCTGACAAGGAAGGGCCAGCCCTGGGCATGGGCCGATCTGGAAAGACAAGCCTTCAGCGACATCAAGTCTCAAATCGCGTCAAGTGGCTCTCTTGCCTTTTTCAACCATCGCCTTCCGACGCAACTCATTGTCGACGCTGGGCCAGCGGGGCTGGGTGCAATCCTGTCACAGACACAATCGGACGGAACCAGGCGGCCCATCGCATACGCTAGCCGGACACTGTCGGACGTTGAGCAACGCTATTCCCAAACAGAGAAAGAGGCGTTGGCCGTGAAGTTCGGCTGTTTAAAGTTTCAATTCTACCTCCACGGCGCGCCGATGTTCACGGTGCAAACCGACCACAAGCCACTGGTTGCTCTGTTCGGCAGCAGTTCGAGACCCCCTCCGAGAATCGAAAGGATGGCATTGCGCATTCAGCATATGAAATTCACAGTCGAGTACCAGCCGGGCCCGCTCAACCCGGCAGACGTGCTCAGCCGACAGCCACTGCCGACACCCGCACCGAATGTGGGCGAAGAGCTGGATGCACTTTCCATCGCCGCTGTTGTACAGGCGGCCGTATAATTTGCGCTGTCACTGACCAGCGTACAGAACAGCTCGCAAAAGGACGCAACAATTCAAGCGGCGATTCGCGCCTTAGAGACAGGGCGGTGGAGCCTGGAGTCAGCAGAACTGCGGTCGCTGCATGCGCTGCGTCACGAACTGTCGGCAGTGGACGGGGTGCTCCTACGGGGCCAGCGGATCATCGTCCCGGTGGCGCTCCGACGGCTTGTACTGGATCTAGCGCACCGGGGGCACCAGTGCACACGTAAGACGCTGGACCGGCTGAACACCAAGGTCTGGTGGCCAAGGATGCAACTGGAGACGGAGCGCTTCATAGCCACGTGCCGGGCCTGCCTGGCGACCTCGCATGCCGCTGACGTGACTGCATCACCGCTAAAGCCGACGCCCATCCCGAAGGCGGCCTGGCTGACGCTCGGGCGGATCTGCTAGGACCCATTCAAGGCAGCATGCTGCTAGTCTGCGTCGATCAATACTCCCGATTTCCCGAGGTGGAGGTTGTCCAGACCACGACGGCTGAGGCGCTAATCCCTCGACTGAGGAGTTCATTCGTCCGGTTTGGAATCCCTCAAACGTTAGTTACTGACAACGGCCCACCGTTCTCTTCAGCCCAGTTCAAGAGCTTCCTGGACAGCTACGGAATTCGGCAGCGCCTCATCACACCGTTACATCCACAGGCCAACGGCGCCACCGAGCGTTTGAATCGTTCCATCAACAAGGTGGTGCGCGCTGCGATCGCACAGAAGCGCGACTGGAGAGCGGCCCTTGACGAGTGGCTGCTGGCCTATCGGTGCACGCCTCAGCGAACAACTGGACGGGCGCCTGCCGAGCTCCTCATGGGTCGCGTGCTGAACGACTCCATCCCGTCGGTCAGACCGTCGAGACCGGTGGCCATCGCAGACCGGCAGCTTCGGCAGCGCGACGCACTTCGAAAGGCGCAAGGCAAGCTCTACACAGACCGGAAGCGACTGGCGAGACCGCACAAGCTCAAGGTTGGCGACACAGTGCTGCGGCGGCGACTGAATCCGCTCAAGGGAGACACGCCGTTCGAGTGGGACCCCTGGCTCATCGAGGAGATCAAGGCGGACTCGGCGACGATACGACAGGGTGTCAGAGTTTGCAGGCGGCACTGCACCGACCTAAAGCGAGTGGCACCGGAGTCCGAGCCTGACAATCTGGGCGAGCTGGCAGCGATGCCGCAACCGGAAGTGAATGCGCCTCCGCCGCAGCCAGCCGCAGGCGAGCGAGCGGCCTCGCCCATTGCGTTGCGGCCACATCCCCGGGCGGCGAAGGTGAACGTGAACTACAAGGCTTGAAAAGGTTTTTGTTAAACGGTAGCATCTGATTTTTTTTATTTTTTGCTGGACTTTTGCTAAAATTGTAACATAATGAAATTTAACAAAAACAGATTTTTTAAACCCAACTTTAAAAGTTTGCTTTTAAGCCGTATTTGAGGAGAGATGTAGTGTAGTTCAGTGCGATGTACGAGCGTACAATATTGGCGCGCAAATATTTTTAGTCACGTGTTGCAATGTATTACGTAAGACTCACGCGCACTTACTCTTCACATATATAAATATACTTGCAGGGCAAGTCGGCCCATTTCTAAAATTCTTCGTGCACTCGCAAACCCTCCGGTTTTGTCTGAGTCACTACATTACTCAGCCCCGATGAAGCTGAAAGCATGCTGATCACTTCTTCAACAGCAATCCAGTTGGGGTTTTCGCTCGTCTCTTCCTCCACTCCGTAAAGTCGATTTTCACTTCCGTGAGTGAGGATGGCGACAACTGCGCAGCTGCCGCACTCCTGAGAGAAATCCTCCTCCACGGCTTTTCTCATATCAGAAGCCTTCAAATCGTGTTTCACATTTATGCTTGCCTCCGCAAATCCTAGCCTATGAAACAGGTGGGCCAAGTTTTCGCAGTCGATTCTCGTGCCTCTTCGGCGGCTTTGTCGGTCGAATCTCTCATTACTGATAATGAGGACCTTTCCATCGCCAGTGTTTTCGTAGCAGGCGTCCATATCGGAGACCGGCAATGGTGAAAATCTTGGCTTGTCTTTAAACATCGGGTCATTCTTCAGGAGCTTGTCTTCGAACCGGAACGCCTCGATTCGGAGGTCCGAGTTGTCTGAAAGCCCCTTGTGGAAGAAGTCCTTCTTAGTGTTGTTTGGGGTCAGCTTTTTAACAATATATTCTACTGGAGCACATTTGCCAGGATTATCTGGGTCGTCCCTGTGCTCGATCTCATCCTTCAGGTTGTTCAAGAAGGAGCTCATGTTATTGCAGTCGCCTCTTTTGTATATCAGTGCCACGTTGGGGTGGTTACGCTTCCAATCTTCTTCAGATCTCGATTTGATGTCACTTGCCTCTTTTGTAGCGACGTCGAATAGCGGATCGCCTGGATCAATAAGCCGACAGAATATTAGTAGCTTAGGCGTGTCTAGGTGATACTTTTCCGATATTGCTTGCAACACATGATACAGCGTGGTAACCAATTCGTTTGGATCGTTTGGATCGTGACGATCTCCAGCAATAATGAGAAACACACTGAGTCTGCGTTGATCTTTTGTGTCACTAATCATAGAAGAAGTGATTCCTTGTTTACAGCTAAACCTGCTTTCGGTATCCAGTCCAATGCTTTTAAACAGCTGCTCATATTGTTCTAAAGCTTTGTAGTTGTCTTCACGTTTATCCAGCTCCAAGTCTTCGTAAATATGAGCGGCTCCGCGGATGTACTTAAGACCTAAAATTTAATATGGGCTAAGTTGTCTTACGGTTTAACTGTTTGAGTCTATTTTGAAGAGTTCAATGGGAAGTCCCTATCATGCGGTACCCTGATCGCTCAAACTGCCCAAGACATAAAATGCGTCACAAAAGTGCAGACTAGCAATTCACCTGTGCCAGCCAGGCTGTCCTCCGGCGGAACTCCATCCGAAGCCTCTGGAGTCCGTTCAGAAAGCTTTCCTGCCAAAACGGAGACAAAGAAAAAATTGCTCATACTCGAAGGAAGTAGACAAGGTACTTGAGTCACTTAAAAACTTTGTGAACTTCGCATTCAAGCGTTCTCAGTTTTTAAAAAAGTCTCAACTATTCATGGCCTCATTTTTCAATATTTCTGCTACTGAAAGTGAAACCTCAAAACCATAAACAGTGCCCGTTATGTATTATGCTCCCAATCAGCGCTAGAATTTTAGCGTAAAATAAAATTACCAGCAGCAGCCATTTCGAATTGCAGTTCCGATTTCTTGCAGACCACCAAAATACGGACAGGAATCGACAAGGTCCTTAAAGCCAGAGAATGGGAGATCAATTACTCTATAGAAAAATGTCAGTTGAGTACCACTCTAAAACAACGGATTGTTAGTTAACTAACAACCAAGGATTAGATTGCTCAGAAACTTACCTTTCCACCTTTTAGTTACGTGCTTAAATTAACCTAGCTTTTAGATAGAAAGGGAACTTCAGAAAAACTAAATGCACAGTGATAGCGTACACTTGTACATTACTTGTAGTCAGACAATAGCTTTGCTTGCTTTTACCCGGGGAGGGAGGGTTTGAAAAAAATGCCGCAAAGCAAAGCCACCC
>NIVC01000042.1:307500-410000 GCA_002269645.1 Macrostomum lignano
TTGATTGAATTCTGATACTGCTTCCACAACTTCCTCAAAAATCGCTGTAAAAGGCGAACTGCTTCGAAGGCTGTTTCTCTTCTTCTAGCATGTTAGGTACATTACTGTGACTGCCAGCATTGTCATCGTTCGTGAAATCGAGGTTGGTTTCTGCAAAAAATGAAGTAACAAGACGAACAAAAGAAACGAGAAAGGTTTTGCGACCGTCGTTTTGCTTGATGTCGATAGTCCGTGCAACAGCGTGCATTAAACGGGAACTACAAATAAAGACAAGCGGAGTCCCTGTTTTGCATCATTGTTGGTCAGGCGCTGATACTGTAAACAAAGATACTCCGTAATTGTCGTCTTACAAGCAGCACGTAGAACACCATAAATAAAGACCCAACTGAAATCGGTCACAAAGACTTGTGAGCCCTTGGTTGCAACTTCCCATTATTCCAAAGTCACAGTGGCGAGCGTAGTCACTTAAAAACCGTAGAAGCCAGCTCGAAATTTTTGTAAATTGTAAAACTCATTCAGTTACGGGTGTTTGTCACGTTATTGGTGTGGTGGCTGTAACCCTCAAAAGGGCCGTTTTGACGAGAATTACTTGTCACGTTAAGTCGTTGTAGTCCCAAATTAATTGTGAAGTCAAATTCTTGCGGAGCGGATTGTGTAGCGGAGCACTTGGCGTATAAAGGCAGAGGACTCCCGTAAGCTGGTTTATTGTCGTTAATAATATGGTTAATGTCACTACAAAGCTTATAGCGTTCTGGGGCACTGGCGGCTGCAACAATGGGTTGATGTAATTGAAATTATGAAGTCAAGTAGTTGACGAAGGATGCAGTGGCGACGCAACGTAGTAAGTAAGTGATGGCGGTCAGCACAGTGATGGCAGTGAGTAGCAAGTAGACAAGCAGACAAGTAGTGGCGGGATTGGGCGTTAGCCCGTGGCAGTACAAGGTGGAGCAAGAATGTGTAAACAAGCCTGGCCCAGACGGAGTGGAGCCGTGGCGAGAGATAAGGAGAGAGAAGGAAAGGAAGAAAAGGAAGGAACGCAAGAAACGCAAGGGAGGAACGCAAGGAACGCAAGGAAGGCAAGTGAAAACCCCCCAGTCCGCCGCCAGGCGGGGTTAATAAAGGAGTGCAGGAGGGTTAGCATAATATATGCGGAGAGTTATCATTGGCTGGCGGGGGGAAAAGCGAGGACTGAAATTATTGATCGCGCGAGACCCTACAGACGTACGCAAAGATTACAATGTACGCAATGATTAGCAATTGATACAGATTCGTTGGGCGCTACTACAAGTAAACGTGAGAATACGCGATTGGAGAATATTAAATGAGAAATTGTAGTGAAATTGTAGTCCAACGGCCCTTTTGCGGGACCACCTTAAACTGGCAACGTCACAGTGTTGCTACAATTTTTGTGTTGAAATTACTGCACTACATAGTAATGGGCTACATGGAACATCCGCAGAGGGGCGAATTATCCCGCCAGTAGCATCGATGTGAATTGGTACAAAATGATAATGAGCCAACGCATTCCGAAGAACGTCTAATTGCGTTGACATATACAGAATGACTCCTACTGGAACAGCTTCAATGTTCTGGATATATCCACAAACAGGGCCTTCACGATTCATGACCGAATTCCAAGCATGCCGTTGGATCAATAAGTCGTCTATGTTAGTCTTCGCTTTACAATCTATACCCTTTACTCCACAGCAAGCTGTACGAACAGCGGCGAGAGAGCAGCTGTCGTCTCCAAATCGACGAACTGCCTCCTCGAAAATAGCAGTCGGCTGTGCCGCTTTACAAGTGGAACCAGCAGCGATGAAGTCTCTGCATTCTTTGGACCCCCGCTGCTATAAATACCTGCTATTGCTAGTGTTTTCTCGGACAGGCTCATGGCCATAGTGATTAGAAAGCTTTGAAAGACGAGCAATCCCAATCGTCAGTGGGAGCATTTTTCATAGTCACAGAAAAAGAAGCTCGACAACCGGAACCTTCAGCACATACAATATACATCCACAAGAAGTTGCGATCTTTGCGAACGTTTTCTAGCCGAAACCAAGTTTTATTAATACTGAACTTTCCGAATTCATTGTTCTTTTTAAGGAGTGGAAGAACGACTTGAGATACTCAAGTTATTCGCAAAACGCCGGTATCATTGTCAAGATGCTGCCGAAACTGTTCTGCAGTCACGTAACTTAGCTCCATGATGCGTACGCCCTACGAGTAGAGTATGCGGGCCTATTTTTAAGGTCGCAACAATTCTGAAATGCAAATATTGATGGCAAAATTTTTCTGCGCAGTTAGTTACCTGTGCGAACTAGACATTTGTATTGGGAAATCCCATTTTTCTTCGGTAGAGAAGAAAATTGTATTTGTTCCCATTCGGAAGGTAACAGTGGCACTTTCTTGCAGTTAAAGGCCATACCGAGTGGTTTTCAAACCGCTATGATTAATGGTATGTACAATTCCCGACAATAATTAATTTGTCCATCTTTGTCCAACTGTCACATCTTATAAAAAACAGATTGAAAGGAATGGAGTTTTGGTTTGTGTTTGGGTTGGAGTGGGTTTAATGTGTTTTGATGAGTGTGTTTAAGGACGAGTTTAAATAATTCTCTAGTAGAAATTGCCTACTGAACAAACCATATTTGACTGTCAGCTTCAAATACTAATTGAAGCGAAAAGAAACCGTAAAGACGGTCTCTAACTATTAGGACTCAATTTATTGCATGTCTATTTAAACGCTGAGCGTTTAAATAGCGCCGCCGCCTCCTGGTGCCGCCGCCAAGCATGCTAGCTGTGCGTTGTAAGGCCTCCACGCTGCGGCTGCGGCTGCCAAGAGCGGCACACCATCCACTCGGCGGGGCCGCCGAAGTGAGCGTCGATGCAAAGAACGGCGCCGTGAGCGAAATCGGCGTGGTCGAATTCGGGGACGCGGGCGACGAGCTGCAGGCAGCCGGCCCCTGCCAACTGGTGGTGCGGATCCGCTGGGTGGCGCCAGGGACCGTGAGGTTCAAAATCACCGGACTCCAGCCTACCCAAAATGCGCACAGCAACAGCTTAGAATTGCTACCTGGAACTGCCAAACTTTGCGAGCAAAGTGGAGGCAACACCTTTTGGCCCAGCTTGCAGGCGACCTACAACTTGATATAATTATGCTGCAGGAGCTCTCCATCACGGCCGAGCCTGGGCTTCACCAGGAGAACATAGGCGGCGACTGGCTCCTGCAATACACATCAGCAGACTCGAAAGGGCGGGAAGGAATTGGCGTTCTAACCGGGCCGAGGCTTCAGCAAAGTACACACTGTGAGAGCCTCTCGCCGCGGCTTCTGCGCGTCGACATTCGACTCCGCAGGCGTAACATGCGGCTCTTCTGTGCCTATGCGCCCACGGCTGCGCGCCCTGAGGAGCACCGGCAGTTTCTGGAGTTCCTGTCAGCGCAGCTGGAGAAGACCGCTCAACGCGACACTGTACTGGTACTCGGAGACCTCAACGTTGTCATGCGAAGGTATGAGCGCGCTCGCTTTGTAACACCACGTGAAAACAACAACACTAATGCCCTAGTGGATTTCATGGACCGCCACAAACTGGTCTCAGCAAACGCGCTGTTCAGGAAGCCGCTTCACAGATTAGCAACATTTGCTGGCTGTAAACGGTCACGTTGGAAAGCGTCTGGAAAATTTGCTAGGAAGAGACTCGCACAGCTGGACCACGTGCTGCTTCGCCAGCGAGAACGACGACGAGTAACTAATGCGATACGGTGGCTCCGTTGGCAGTGCGGTCAGACCATAGGCTGCTCTACTGCGACCTGCGCCTGAGGGACCCGCTATATCGGCCACCGAAAAAAAAACAGCCAAAGCGCTACTTCCGCGCCCTACGCGACCCGGTTACAAGTGGCCGCTTCTGTCTGGCATTTGCCGAGGCGCTGGAAGAACGGCCGGATACAACAACCCCAGCCGAGTACTCGGACATCAGTGCCGCCATCCAAGCCGCCGCCAGCAAAACTCTGCCGCTGGTGAAGCCAGCAGAAAGGAGTCGGCCAGTGTGGCAGAACGACGAAGTGCTGCGGCAGGCCCGGCTGACAGTGGAGAGACTGCGGAGGAGCGGACAGCCCGCGGAGAAGGAAGAGGAGACTCTAGCAGAGACATTTAAAGCCCGGTAGAGACCGCTATTCAGGAGATCACGGACGCCGGTCCCGACAAGAAACGCGTGCCGTCTGTTCGGTCGTCAACCAGCTGACAGGCCGCGAGAGACGCAACGCTCTGAAACTGGCGGCTGACACGCCCGAAGAGAGGCGAAACGAGCTGCGGACCTTCTTCTCTGGTATCGTCAACGCGCCCCCTTCGCCGCAAAGGGACATGTCATTGCCCACGGAGGTTGAGCTGCCAGATGAGAGCTCCATCACCATCGACGAGGTGCTCCAACTTGCAAAGAAGACACCAGGCAACAAGGCTACTGGACCCGACGACGTGCCTGTCGAGGTGCTGCGCCTCCCTCAGGTCGCGCTGGAAGTCACGCGAGTGATGAACTGCGTGCTAGCTGGGGGCACCGCCCCAGCTGAGTGGCGGACTACTTCGGGACATCTTCGGGATCCCAAAGAAACCAGGTTCCATCAAGGTCAAAAAACATCACGGATTTCGCTAATGTCCTGCACAGCTAAGCTGTTTAACAGAGTTCCGCCATCGCGGCTGCAGCCAGTGCTGGACCCGTTCCTTCGGCGCGAGCAAAACGGATTCCGGCCAGGCAGAGGCACCGTGACCCAAATTCTCGCTCTGCCTCGAATTTTAGAAGAGGCCCGCATCCACCAGTCGGCCATCATCTGCATCTTCTTAGACTTCCTGAAGGCCTTTGACTCGGTGTCGAGGCAGTTCATTGCGAACATCCTGCGCGCGTATCGCGTACCCGAGCAGCTGGTGACGGCTGTGTTAGCTCTGTACCAGGAGAGTAGGGCGGCAGTTGGGACACCGGATGGCCTTTCTGACTTTTTCGACGTCTTCCGGCGTTCTCCAAGGGAACAACTTGGCTCCATTTCTGTTCGTCCTGATCCTGGACTGGGTACTGCGCACTGGCCTCCCTAACGACTCAAAAAGATTCTTGCTCTGCTGCAGAACAAGCACGCGGCACCCCGAATAGCGACTCTCCCACCTAGTCTACCTCGGTGGTCTGGTGCCAAGCATCACGGAGGACATGGCACGGCGCAGGGCGCTTGCCTGGGGCGCATTCCGCACCGTGTAGCCTGTTCTGCAGAGCCCCACGCTGCCGGATCGGCTGAGAGGGCGGCTGTTCCAGGCTGTCATTGAAACCGTCCTCCTTTACAACGCTGAAACGTGGACAGACCGGCCCGCAGGAGCGGCAACTCGGACGCCGCTCACGCTGGACTCCTGAGAGCCGCCTTCAGTGTCCACTACTCGCCGACCGCCTCCTCCAACACCAGCAATGACGAGCTTTACCGACAGGCCCAGCTCTCCCGACCCAGCCAGCTGCTGCGCATCCGGCGCCTACAGCTGGTCGGCCACGTTATTCGGGGAGAGCAGAACTGCCCTGAGCCGCTTCACGACGTGCTGCTGCTATCCCTTCAAGGGCCGCGGCGGCTTGATCAGGCGAGAAGTTTGCGTTTGGTCGACCTGCTTTTAAGAGACGCTGAAATCTCTGACTCCCGCGGACTCGTTTTCTGCGCAAATCTGCGCTTGCGCGCGCCTTTTGACAGCAACCCAACTTGGCTTGCCCAGGGTTGCTGTAGTTTGTTTTTGTTGTTGATATTGTTGAAGCGAAAAATTTTCAACGATCGAGACACTGATTGTCAGAAAACAGGATTATACTGGGGTCCAATGCCCATTCGGGTAATTGCGGAAAGTAACTGAGGTTACTAGGTGTGCCTCCGACAGGTGCATCCGCCAACTGCGCCTCAACCAGGTGCCTCCGCCAAGTGCCCCTGCCAGGTGTGCCTCTACCAGGTGCCTTTGTTTGCCGAAATCTGCTAGCCGAAATTTGATAGCCGAAGTTTGTGTAGATATGTTAAAACTTAACTTAAAACTTAACTTAAAACTTAAAACTTAACATATCTGAACTACCTGCCTTCAAATTTTATGATTGTAGTGTTGGGCACGCCTGTAATTTTTTACCAATCGGCCTTTTCCTAAAAAACCATAAAAATAGGTTTATCTTGACCAAAGTAGCCAAATTTTAAAGTGTGAGCGAGCATAGAATTAACAAAAACATTTTGTATGTGAAGTACAATCAGATTCTTGTCATACGAGTACCACAAAGAAATTTCTGATTGGGTAATTTTCAATTGCATTACATGTATATTACAAAACAATGCAGGACCCAATTACATGTATATACTCGTACTGTAATTTGCGCCACTGCTAATCAACACAACAAATAAGAGTCAATAGAGCGATTATTAAGTGCAAATTTAATATTGTCTTGATAAGTCCTGATAAGTTTCTCGCGAAATTGGACAAACAAAATTGTCTCAGCAAATTACAACTTCGTGAGTTCGGCCAGCCAAATTGCTGCTCACCGGTTTTTGTCGGATTCTCGCTAGCAGATTTCGGCTAGCAAACTTCACATTTGCTTATCAACCTGTGCTCACAGTGTATTCCAGTATGCTGTACTCTGCACATTGATTGCCAACCTGTGCTCACAGTGTATCCCAGTATGCTGTACTCTGCACATTGATTGCCAACGTGTGCTCACAGTGTATCCCAGTATGCTGTACTCTGCACATTGATTGCCAACCTGTGCTCACAGTGTATCCCAGTATGCTGTACTCTGCACATTGATTGCCAACCTGTGCTCACAGTGTATCCCAGTATGCTGTACTCTGCACATTGATTGCCAACCTGTGCTCACAGTGTATCCCAGTATGCTGTACTCTGCACATTGATTGCCAACCTGTGCTCACAGTGTATTCCAGTATGCTGTACTCTGCACATTGATTGCCAACCTGTGCTCACAGTGTATCCCAGTATGCTGTACTCTGCACATTGATTGCCAACCTGTGCTCACAGTGTATCCCAGTATGCTGTACTCTGCACATTGATTGCCAACCTGTGCTCACAGTGTATCCCAGTGTGCTGTACTCTGCACATTTGTTTATCAATCTGTGCTCACAGTAAACTTCGATTATCGTTATGAGAGCCAAATAACTGAGGCGGCGGATTCAACTAACTTTTCCTGATGATGCAATCACGAGATATTAACATACAAAACGATGTATTTGATGTTTTCACCATCGCAGTGATGTTATCTTACAAAGAATAAAGTATGAAGGGAGATGTTCTAAATAAGAAGCCCTGCTGTAGGAAGGGGGTTGGATATCCTTTAAGGTTCAATGGATCAATTAATTAAATCTAGGTCGTTCGGTTAGATTTGTGGACAATCTATTCGAGTCAGGATAAGCGAGGAATGAAGCAAGCAAAGTTCGGGCAGAATTTCAATCGTTCGTACTCGTATCTCATTGGTGTAGTTTTTCTGCCCCAGAGTTTACACTACTGCCACAATAGCTTACTGGTCTAGACTACTGTTTAAATTTATTTAGTCTTTATTAATTAGTTGATTACGTATCATGCTGTTGTGTCCCGAGAATAACAAGCCGGCTTTGTCCCGCCCACTCTATACAATTGGGAGGCTCAGAAGAACCCAGTCCTGCTGCACCTAACGCGCAGGCAGTAGGCTGGCAACCATGCAGGGTCGCAGCAAACGCACAGGCCCTGGTGACAATGTCCTAATTGCACTGAACCTCAAAGGAAGAAGGCAGGATGACGCTTACGGTGGTGATTCTTCGCGCTGGCGCTCTACCGGGTAGGCGTCTCAGAGGCTGTGTTTTGGCAGGAGCAGTTGGGGAGCAGGAAGAGAAGCGAAGCGAAAAGGCAGCCGGAGACAGGAGGGCGTGGTGCGGTAGCGCGACAACTGCCTGCGGTGACAACTGCCTGCGGTGACAACTGCCTGCGGTGACAACTGCCTGCGGTGGCAACTGCCTGCGGTGACAACTGCCTGCGGTGACAACTGCCTGCGGTGACAACTGCCTGCGGTGACAACTGCCTGCGGTGACAACTGCCTGCGGTGACAACTGCCTGCGGTGACAACTGCCTGCGGTGACAACTGCCTGCGGTGACAACTGCCTGCGGTGACAACTGCCTGCGGTGACAACTGCCTGCGGTGACAACTGCCTGCGGTGACAACTGCCTGCGGTGACAACTGCCTGCGGTGACAACTGCCTGCGGTGACAACTGCCTGCGGTGACAACTGCCTGCGGTGACAACTGCTTGGCCGGGGGGGGTAGAAAACAAGGGTGACAGACGACAGGGAGACTGAGCCAATGGGAGGTCACGGAGAGAGAGTAATAGCAATAATTAGTGGTGAGAAATCGCAGAAACTGGCTGAGTAATAAATAACCGTCAAAAAATTATTTAATGCATCAAATAGGTCCAGTGCAGTGGCACCAAAATACAGTAAAGTACATTATACTAAATAAAATATAGCTAACAATAAGTTACGAGTATGGAAGGGATGGGGAGGGTTCACAGAGCCAGAGAGAGGGAGAGAGAGGGAGAGACAGAGATAACGTACAGTGCGGGCCAATACATCAATGAACCACAACAATATACAACCAGCTTACGGGTGTGATTCGGTTGTTTTTGCTACACCGAGTTCCTGATGTTCCTTTTTATTAATATTAGTGCGAGCGTATGAGAAATTAATAATTAAAACAGAAATCCAAAGAGAGTTATGTTGAGCGAAGGATACTATCAAACTTTTGAAGTTGTACAAAAAGTTAGTTAAACACCTTATATAGACTCCCCTTTATTCCTCATGTGCATGAGAGTGACTCCCAATCCTAAGTTAATGCCGATCTAATTTTTGTTTAGTCTGAGCTATGGGATTCTAATGGGAACTATCTAACCGATATTCCCTACGCAAAAACTACTGATAGTAGTGAAAGAGCAAAGAGAATTTTTATCCCAAAATGAGCATTACTACACTACAGATGATTGTCATGTCATCTATTGCTCGGCCGAATCAATTCGCGCATTAGCCATCTTCTTGTACCGCGCAACTTCTTCATGAAGTTGACTAATTTCTTTTCTTTTGTCATTCAATTCGTTTTCTTTGCTGTTGATGTCTCTCAACAGATCGCCGCACTTCTGACGGTGAAACTCCGCCTCCGATTCCTGATGGCGAGCCATCTCGCTCGGATCGATGGTCTCGAAGGTGCACCCCAGTGCAGCCAGCGGGCACTCCAGCATCTGACTGCTGATTCCGGGTGTTCTGAAGTTCAGTTTTTTGAGTTCAATAGCGATTGAGTTGCAATTGCTTTGTTGAATATCTTGCTAAGCCATAAAACTTCATTTCTTTGAACGTCTTCACAGACTGCATACAAACTTCGGTGAAATGACCCCAGAAAGAATTTTAGGATGTCCTGCTAAGATGTCAATGCTCATGGGCGATTGCGGAGATGCCAAGAATCAATTGGAAGCTTTTGGTGGGCCAAGCAGGGTTAGGGTTAAGCCATGGCTTAAAGCAAGGCTTTGCTACCAAAGTTGCTCACAGAGGATGCTGATATCTTAGGCTAGATAGCTGGCTTTCAGGGCGGAAGCTTTTTGCTTTAAACATCATTTTCTTGGGACACTAACAATACCTATCATTCCTATCATTTATTTCCTCTGCAACGGGGGGCCATGATTGCTAGTCTTTGTGCTGAAAATAAAAAGTTCTTATCTTTCACACAAAGCCAGACTTTAAAAGATTTTGAAGAAACAGCGTTTCTCCTCTACTAAAGGCATTTCAATTCTTTTATACTAAAATACTAGATTACCTGTTTGGAGCCGGGACAGTTTTCACCAAGTAGAACTTCTTAGTGGTCAAAACATTCCAGTCTGGCAGTTGCTGTCGAGTTGATACCGGCAGGTAAGTTTTCGGATTTGTCTTACTTTGTACGTAACTAGTCATCTGCTTGTTGACCCTGCTGATCATTGAGAGCACGTCCTTATTCCCAGCGTACTGGTGGAAGACCCAGCACAAGGCGCAGATAAACCTGGAGCCGCTGATCGCCAGACCGCGGCTCTCCTCACCTGGCAGGGTTGAGTAGCCCACGATTAGTCCCGCTCTGTTGGGAGAATGGTCTGTGTAAGTCGCGGGACATCCGGCCAAAAAGTGGTCAGCAAACTTAGAGCTTTGAATCACAGTAGGACCGTCGGATCCTTCGGGTCCCGTCAGGTCCTGGCTGGGCGGAACAGTGATCCGGCAGGCATTGATGATGAGCAGCCTGGGCTTTCGGGCCAGGTGTGGAGCATCAGAAAGCTTTTGAATGACATATTCAACCGTGATCCAATTCGGGAATTCTCCAATGGCAGCCTCAACTCCGTACAGGCGATGCTGCGAACCGTGCTGCGATCCGTGCGTGAGAATAACCAAAATTGCACAGCTTGCGGCTTCATTTTTTTCCATTTGGCAAAACTCGTCTACAGCCTTCGTCATATCGGGCGATTTCAAGTCATGGCGTACGTCAACAGACATTCCGAGGCTAGTAAACAGGTGCCTGAGGTTCTCGCAGTCAATTTTAGTGCCTCTTCTTCGATTTAGCGCATCAAAATGCTCATTGCCAATAATGAGAACCTGTCCATCTCCATTGTTCTCGTAGTAGTCACCCAGAAAATCTGGTGCTTCAAGTGGAGAAAAGTTTGATTTTCCCTTCAGATCAGGATGATTTTTCAACAGGCGATCTTTTGGGTTTAAAAGCCTCGATTCTTAATTCTGGCTTGTTTTCGATTCCTTTGATGTAAAATTTGTGTCTCGTATTGCGCTGCTCCAACTGTCTCAGCACCTCATGCATGGCGGCACAGCTGCTCAGATTTTCGGGATCATTCGAGTCCTCGATATTGTCCTTCAAGTCAGCCAAAAAGCACAGTACATTGTTCTCATCGCCGCGCTTATAAATCAGAGAGATATTCGATTCGTCCGGCCATGTCTGATTCAAGAAGTCTTCATCTTCACGAACATCCGGAGAGTTCGGATTCTCCCCGTCTTTCAGCCTGCAGAACACAAGCAGTATTGGCAAGGACGAATCGAAGTTTTGTTGAAGTTCCGACACGACCGTCGCTAACGATGTCGAAAATCGCTGGTTTGAATCTAAAGAGCCAACTAGATAGAAAAATATGTGGATTCGACGCTGCGCCTCTGGGCTCTGAACAGCGGTTGGTCTTGATGCTGGAGCGGATGTTTGGTTTGTCAGCAATCCGATAGTGTCAAACAAGCCCTTGTACTGGTCCAATAAATCCTTAAGGTGTTTTTCAATCGCTTCGCCCTGCAGATCAGTGTAGATGTCAGCCTTTCCTCGGACTTGGTCCCACTCTAGCGGAAATAGTAAAATAAGAAATTAGTCACGCACAAGGGGATTTGGACGATTGAGAGGGATTAAAACTGACCATTACAGGTTTATACCTACCCGAGTTCGGTAAATCATTCTGCAATAGAATACCGTCGGCAGATGCCACGTATGGAGTCGAACTTTCTGAAAAATATATCGACATACAGTGAATATTGCATTAGAATACTGCATATTCATTAATAAATTTCTCACATATTATCAATAAAATTGGAAAATCATTAGAAAACATTGTTGAAAGCAAATGATATTCTGAGCATGCGCAATACTCACTGTTCTCACTCGGATCCGTTGTTGGTAGCACCTGTTCGCTCATCGTGAGCTGTCCGTCTAAAGAAAAATACGGTACTTACATGTAAATCCAGAGAATGGGAGATCAATGACTCAATTGAAAAATGTCAGTTGAGTACCACTCTAAAACAACGGATTGCTAGTTAATGATTAAGGATTAGATTGCACACTGTTACGAGCTTATATTAACCTAGCTTGCTGATACAATAGAAAGGGAAATTGAGCAAAACTGTACGCACATGTGATAGCGAAGGCTTGTACATTACTCACAGTCTGACCATAGGTTTGCTTGCTTGTACGGACTTGTACCTTCGTCCTTCGCTCCGGGGAAGGGAGGGTTTGAAAAATGGCGCAAAGCAAAGCCAACTCAAACAGAGGCGGGCTTCGGTGCATTTTACAGTGCTGGATTGAGATAGTGCGCTGGGCGAGTCGTGTGCTGCCCAATCAAATTCAACTCACACTACAGTATCTCGACTGCGAAAAAAGAATTACCTAAATTACCTAAAAAGAGAATTAATAAAGAATTACAGCAAGTACCTTATAGGCTGAGGTTTTAGAGGCTTGACTGAAATTGTAATTTTTTATTTATAAATTTTGTTTTCAAAATTTTTGTTTCTTTTTAGTCACACCTCGTATTGTCGAGGCAGGGGATTGCCTGGTCGCTCTGATCGCTCCTTTTAGTCTTGAAAGCCACGCGCCCCAAAGAAACGGCAAGCAATAAAAGAAACATAAAAAGGGAAGTAGCTAAATATCTTTCCAACGAAGAAATTCAGTGACAATGGGGAATTCAGTGACAGTGGGGAATTCAGTGACAGTGGGGAATTCAGTGACAGTGGGGAATTCAGTGACAGTGGGGGAATTCAGTGACATTGGGGAATTCAGTGACATTGGGGGAATTCAGTGACAGTGGAGAATTCAGTGACATTGGGGGACTCAGTGACAGTGGAGAATTCAGTGACATTGGGAAATTCAGTGACATTGGGAAATTCAGTGACATTGGGGAATTCAGTGACAGTGGGGGAATTCAGTGACAGTGGGGAATTCAGTGACAAAGGGGAATTCAGTGACATTGGGAAATTCAGTGACATTGGGGGATTCAGTGACAGTGGGGGAATTCAGTGACAGTGGGGAATTCAGTGACATTGGGAAATTCAGTGACAGTGGGGAATTCAGTGACAGTGGGGAATTCAGTGACAGTGGGGAATTCAGTGACAGTGGGGAATTCAGTGACAGTGGGGAATTCAGTGACAGTGGGGAATTCAGTGGCTTTAAATTAATGGGGCAGGCAAAGGATAAGAAGAAAAGATTGAAGAGAGGGAAGGAAAACAGTAATAGCAAAGAGAAGGAGAAGAAAATGCTGTTACTATTGGCAGTAGTAATTTAAGTACCATACATGGAATGAGCTCATGTGCCGTCACATCAGCAGTCCGTCCTCATCAGTTGTACACGTGCATACCGGCTGAGAACTCCTGAGATCTCTATTCTTTTCTCTCTCTTTGTCTCTCTGTCTATCTGTCTCTCTCGTATTTCCCTTGTTGATTTAGCTACCCTCATTCAACATACGAGTATGAGCTTCTACGAATTTGAGCTTCTCTTCACGCCCCAGCCGCCTTGACAGGACTCATACTGTATTGCAACAGGCGTCTTCACAAGCGTATAGAAAAATGAAACGAGCAGAAGCATAGGCGAATCTTTCCACGAAGTTCCGCAGATTTACCGCTGCCACCATTTTGATGTAACCGCCCTTGACGCCCGTCAGCTCCACTCGGAGGCGAACGTATGACCATAGGGGGTAATGACCGTAGGCAGCCTATGACCGGGCAATGACCTGACGGAGCTCCAGCACCAGACTGTCCCGCCCACATGATTGATAGCTTTGATAGCGCTTTCGTGACCAGAGGGCCAAGGACCCACATGGACCCCGACCGTAGCCAAGGTGCAATAGTTGGTCACTCGGTCATAGCATGACCGAGTGGCTGCCACCACTCTATGAGACCTGGCGCACCTGGATCTTTCTACCAGACCTCTCGAGGCTAGAGCCCCGCCTGGATTGGTTACCAGGGGATTTAGGCTAACAGGGGAGACGCATGCAGCCAAGCACAGGGACTCTGCTTGAGGCATGATAGGGAACTCTGGGCTCAATCTGGAGGATTTCTCAGCAGGGGATCGTTTGTGGCTGTGAACGAGGCCGACTTACGGTTTCAATTACTAAGAGTAGTGTGAGGCGAACATTTACTAGCTATAGTTTAGATTGCTCAGAGCGAAGGGACGCGTAAGCATGGGGTTGCAACCTTCCTGCTGCCATTCTGTGCCAAGACCCGCTACTTCCCTCTACTGCACGCACACACGAACCCGCAGCACGCACACACAGGCGGGCTTTGCACGGGGAGAGGCCATAAGCTTACCCAAACTTCCTTATGCTTTGCCACCCAGGGAGAAAGGCTTAGCAAGCCATGAATGAAATGATGGTGAAAGTGTGAATAATGAGGAGTTTAGTAATGGTTAATAATTAGGCCCTTAGGCAAAATAAACAGGCAATTAGGCGGCTTCACTATTGAGTAAAATACCGCAAAGATACGGTAACACAATTGGCTCAGCTCTCTAATCAAGCAATGGGAAATAAGCAAACCCCGGATAAGCAAAGGCAATTAGAGCACAAATCAGTACAGGACCTTACCGGCAGCTGCACAGAGAGAGAGAGAGAGAGAGAGAGAGGGAGAGAGAGGGAGAGAGAGAGAGAGAGGAGAGCGCCTCCAATCTCAGGCACGGACGCGGTACATGTAAAAAGGACAAACAAGTCAAGATGATTTAAGTTGCCGATATTTCGAATTAGGTAAATTCTTCGTCAGGGCAAATGAAAAGTAGCGACAAGTGGTGTTGTAAAAGTTATTAAATAGGCGGGTTAGAGGGGAGAGAGAGTAGACAGGTAGATAGAGAGCGTACGGTATGTACACTTGGTGTGAGTCGATAAAACACTATTAGAGTTGAAAATGCAAAATAAAAAACAGTGCACAAATAAAGTGAACCGCACGTGGGCTGCAGCGATCCTACACACGAAATAAATAATGGAATAGTGCGACTGCCCCGGTGTCTAAAAAGGGGAAAGAGTGACTCTAAGCACTTTACAAAATTGACCTCAATAAATAAAAAAGGTGAAAAGGCCCTCAAAAACTAAAAAGAGCAATTGTACGATAAGCAAAAAAGTAAAAGTAAAAAGTGTAATAAAAAGTACAGGGTGTCAAGAAACAATAGAAATGTTGATGCAGAATAAATGCTGAGAATATACAAAAGCTGTGCTTGGGCTAGCGATGAGAATAAAAAATTTCTAAGAAAGGAGCAATAAAAGGCTTGGTAGGTACCGGCACGGTCTGACAAAGGTAAGTAGTAGGGAAAGTGAAAGTGAGACAGAGAGAGAGAGAGGTAGAGAGAGAGAGAGAGAAGAGAGGTCACGGCGTTTTTAAAAAATAATTAATTAAATCTGGGCTACCGGTTTCGAGCCTCTGGGCTCTTCGTCAGGCCAAAAAATCTGTGTGTCATGCAATTCAAGTTGGTCTTTTAAGTATTATTTTTCTTAGTCTGATAGAATTGATGAGTAGTTGTACATATGAGGGATGTACATTTAAAACCCTGTTTTGCCTAGCTCTAACTTGTCCCAGAGGCTTTCCACCATTAATTTTAAACGACAGTATATTTGTTATAAAAAATTGTTATTTCGAAGTACTATACGATATGCGATACTATACGATTAGATGAAATGCCGGTATTGGGGGTAGGAGCATAAAAATCAATATTGAGCGTACAATTAAGCAGTTTGAATAAAATAAAATAAATGACACGTGAATAAATATTGTACTTCAATAGGGTAAAAATAGCGCATTGGTTAAAATGATTCAATGTTTTCTGGCTGAGACTTGAACTTATTGGGAGCCAGGAGGCTCTGAAGTTACGTTGCCGTGTAAAAGCGGGCAGTATGCGGGAGCCTGGTTTATTTTGTAGCTTATCAAAGTTTTTAGCAATCTCGTTGGCAAGCCAGACCGTAGATGGGTGAAAAGGAAGGACCATTGGGATGGGTCGGAGATGATTGTCAGCCCTGATGTTCGTACCTGGCGGTTTGTCAGTCCCCAGTTTTTTTTAATCCAGATTTCTTTCCTTAGTTCGATTTTGTTGTTATTAAGAACTTGTTCGATAGCAATGGAGACAAAGTTTGCAATCGAGTGATTGGGGGTGAGAAAGTGCTCTGACCCCGAAGTCACGACCCTCCGGTTAATATTTGACCTGTGCTGGTTCATTCTATCTCTCATTGTTCTTCTAGTCATACCTACATAGAAGATTTTCCCAGGGTGGCACTGGTTGCAGGAGATGCCAAAGATGATGTTCTTGGAGCCACAGGACAGGCTCTGAGAGATTAAAAAACCAGAAGCCGGTTTCAGTCCCTGGGCGGAGAGAGCAGGCGGTGAGTGGGTGCAGCATTTGCAGCGGGATGACCCACAGGGATGGAACCCTTTGGGAAGCAGACCCAGATTGGTCGTTGGTCCTGCAGTCCAGTTCATAAGTATGAGGACATCCTTTTTGCAGTTTCTAAGAAAAATCTTCGAGTAGCCTAATTGCTTGAGTTCCGATTTTAAAGAATTGAAAGCACCGTTGAAAGACTTGTAGTCATCACAGATACGAGCGTACCGAAGGATTTGGGATTTTACTACCCCCTTGAAGGTGTGTGACGGATGGAAGGACTGTCGGTGCAACAATCTATGAGTGTCTGTTTCTTTTGAAAACAGTTGTGTTGTGAAGCGGTTTTCAGCTTTCCTGATGGTCATGTCAAGGAAACTGACCTCAGTTAATGAGGAGCTGACGGTGAGTTTGATGTTGGGGTTGATTGAATTTAGGTGTACAACAAATTCTGTCAGAGCTTCAGCCGGGTGGTCCCAGTGAATGAAGATATCATCTATTAAACCGCGGGGAAAGGAACGAGGCAAGACAAGGGATGGCGCGAAACGGAACCTCCAAACCCAAACCGGAGAACGGACAGAAACGGAGACAGGAGTAAAAGAAAAGACACCGGGAAACTAAAAGAGCGGAGAAGCTAACGCCGGCACAGACACAGTTAGACAGCTAAACAGTTAGAACGCAGCCTGCACCGCTGCCCCGATGCGACGAACAGCCCGGCTGGCCACCTGCGGCTGCTGGCCCGCATAGAGATGCACCGCATCGCTCTTCCAGTCGCCAATGGCTTTGATATCCTCGATCGCGATGCCTGAACGCCTGGCGAAGGTGGCGCCGCCTCGGCGCAGGCTGTGCATTGAAAAGCGGTTTCTCGGAAGGCCAGCCTGGTGAAAAAGCTGGGACAACTCGCGCCGGACATGCGCTGCAGTTAAGCTCATCCAGCTTCCTGCTGACTGCAGGGTCGAGAACAGAGGCTGCGAAGGAGGTGCAATGTCTAGTGAGTTCCGGCTGAAATGATGATGGAGCGCACAAAGCGGACACAGCGGAGCAGTCGCACTCTTGCAGATGCAGGGCAGAAGAACGACATGACGGCGCTCGCCGAATTGATTCGTCTTGGACAGGCGAACAGAAATCCGAGCCTCCTTGACGCCCAGGCGAAGATCGCTGATCAGCACCGCCGTGCCGACGTTTGCCCGGCTGACAGAGCAAAGATTGGCCGCCCGCAGCATGGCCCACCAGCCGGCTAAGATGAGACTCCACAGAGCAGCTCCCAGGCCGGTCTGCAGCTGTAGGCAGCGCCGCAGTCGCAGAAGATGACTCGGCCCCAGCGCAGCCTTGCGGCGAACGGGCGTTGCGGCCAGCAGCCGCTTCGCACCTCGAAGAGCCAAGCGCACGAGTCCAGAGTCTGTCGTAACCGGAGAGTCGCTGAGTCGCAACAGAGTGGCGATCGAGCTGATGTATGCCTGCAGGCTCGATTGTCGCGACAGGCGATGGTGCATGAGGAAGTTGATGAATTGGCAAATCTGAGTTGGAGTCGGCTTCAGAGCTTTGATCTTTGCCTCGCTGCAGAAAGCGAGCCACGTCCTCCATTTGCTTTCCAGCGACCGCAGCGTCGCCGGTGCGAAGGCGGCGCGAACTAGAGGGAGCAGCTCGGTTGGCAGCCCAAAGGAGGCGGCACCTGAAAAACAGGGTGGAGGCGGAAGCAGGACCCAGCGCATGGGAAGCAAATTCAGAGGGATCAATCAACAAATGACCGTAGAAACGAGAGGCAAAATCAATCAGAGCAGCGCCGCCCGTCAGGAGACGAGAGGCGGGGTCAGCGAGGAACTGGCGGCAACCGGGCATGTAAAAGACCTTAAAAGTGATCTGCTGCTGCATGCAGACTAGCCCAGCCTGCATCAGAAGGTCATTCACGATGGGACACTTAGCAGAGCCACGGTTGAGCATGCCGACAGCTGCTTGGTTGTCGCTGTAGAAGACCACCTGGGCCTGATGAAGCTGGTCACGAAACCGCAGCAGAGTGAGAGGAGCGATAGCCGCCTCCTTGTAATTGATGTGCAGATCGGCCAAACGGCCGTCCAAGTCCGAGGAAAAATCTACGAAAAACCTATCGCGGAAGCAGCAACTGCTGAGAATAGCGGCGCCGCCACTGATGCAGGTGTCATTTTCCACGGCCAAGGCGTCGGAGAAGATGGGCCAGATGAGACGATCGTGGTAACACCTGACGGCCGATTCCCACCATTGAAGAAGATGCCGCAAACTCTCGCAAATGCGCACTCGACGATTTTCACGACTAAGACTCTCGGTAAACTCGATGATGGGGCGAAGGAACATGCGAATTTGTCTTTGCACCTGGCAAAACCAGCTCAACTTTCCGGTGAGGCGACGCAAGAAGGAAGCAGAGACTTGTCTAGCGGCAAGACAGTCAGTGAGCAACTGACGCAGCTCATGCAGCTTTTCCGGAGGCAGAGACATGACTCCGATGTCTGTCTGGATACGAACACCGAGGAAGACCATGTCCTGACAAGGCGGGGTGCACTTTTTGCGGTTGACCTCGAAGCCAAGATGCTCCAGAAGACTTAGCAGGTGATCATAGGCCTTGAAGCAATCTCTGTAGGTAGCGGCAGTGACAGCAAAGTCATCCAGATAGTTCACAACAGCGGTATAGCCGTCCTTGACCATGAAGCGATGAATGGCTTGAGAGACACGGTGAAAGCTAGGAACAGAGCCGGCAGCACCCATGGGAAGGCGTCGGTCTTCCATGTAAGTAACGTGATCGTCGCCGGAAAACTTTAACTTCAGACCAAGAAGAGGCCAGCAGCTGGGGTGGCAGGCAATGGACCAATACGCCGAGGAAATATCAACTTTGGCCATGAAGTGACCTGGCCGAAGAAGACGCACGAAATCCTCGACAGACGCAAAACGCAGCTTGCGGTCGGCGGTGAAACAGTCGTTGAGAGACGCATTATGCGGGACGGAGCAGTCGTGAATGAGTCTGACGCCACCAGAAGATTTGCGAATAGCCCCAAGCGGGCTCACCAAGCTTGGCGGATCTGGCACAACCACGACTCTACCCCTGCGAATTTCTTCAAGCAGCAGGCATTCGACCTCCTGCCTGAACTCCTCCACCGACGGGTAGTTATCAGACTCAAAGGCGGCACTTGAGAACCGTCGTCGATTAAAGAAAAACCAGCACGAAGACTGTCGACAAGGAAAGTCTCATCCGGATCTCCACGAAGACGCTCCTCCCAGACAGCCACGACGAGGTCGCCGCACCGACGGGGATCGACCGGAGGACAGCCGTTAGCTAGCCGGTAGGCAGGGTCGATGACGGAGGCCGACAAGCAGGCAGGTTTGGTAGCGTCGGAGCCAGACAGGCAGGCAGGTTGAGCGACGTCGGAGGCAGGCAGGCAGGCAGGTTGAGCGACGTCGGAGGCAGGCAGGCAGGCAGGTTGAGCGACGTCGGAGGCAGGCAGGCAGGCAGGTTGAGCGACGTCGGAGGCAGGCAGGCAGGCAGGTTGAGCGACGTCGGAGGCAGGCAGGCAGGCAGGTTGAGCGACGTCGGAGGCAGGCAGGCAGGCAGGTTGAGCGACGTCGGAGGCAGGCAGGCAGGCAGGTTGAACGACGTCGGAGGCAGGCAGGCAGGCAGGTTGAGCGACGTCGGAGGCAGGCAGGCAGGCAGGTTGAGCGACGTCAGAGACAGGCAGGCAGGCAGGTTGAACGACGTCGGAAGCAGGCAGGCAGGCAGGTTGGGCGATGTCGCGGGCAGGCAGGAAGTTAAAAGAGAAGGCGTCGCAGGCGATGGAATCTGCATGCGACGCTTCTCTCAGTTTTTTTGCTTGATTTCGCTCTTGAGATTCTGCTTAGCTGTCTCACCCTGCGCAAGAAGCTCGTCAGCCTGGCCAGGGGCATCGATGAAGTCGCAAATACGGAGCAGCCGCCCGGATGTAACTCTAGCGTTGCTTGGAGCAAAAATAGCAGCATCAAGTTCACCATCATTGGACCACCTATCAGACTCAGCGCAAGCAGACTGGCTCAAAAATTCTGGTAGCTTACCGCGATTATCTGGTGCCTTATTCACCGACCGTCGCAGCTCCGCCTCTTCTTTCTGCAGCCTTAGCAGTTCAATGCGCCGTCGGGTGAGCTCGATCTCCGCATCCAGAGCCGCGCCACCCAAAGAGGTGCCACCCCCTTGGACCGCCGGCTGCTCCCTCCATCGGACGAGCCGTCAGAATCCCTCGGTGGCTCCCTGTGGGAAGTCCTGTTCGCGGCGTCAGCAGCTAGACTCTCGTTGAGAATCGCGTCGCACAGACGAGTACGTAGGGCAGCCTTGCTACCTTTTGTTGGCAATTTGCGCGCTTGCAATGCCGTCTTTAGTTGAGGCACGCTCAGATCGGTGACTGATTGCAGCTGACTAGAGGTGGCCATATTGATTGTGGCTGAGAAAAAAAATCTGAGCAAACACGAACGCACGGCGAACAAGCGGAGGACCGGACTAAATAGGAAATCAAGCTAGCACCCCCGCGACCCCCCGCCCCCCGCAGCACACGCAACCCCGCACGCACCCGCCCCAGCCAAGCGAGCCCCTCCCCCCGCAGTTTAAACGCCCTTACCACCAACACAGTGGCAAGGGTAACATGTACCTAAAATAGATGTTCGGCTTATAAAGAGCAGTTCTCAGGGCAGTTTCCTCCCAGAGGCTCATGAAGAGACAGGCATAGCTGGGCGCAAATATGCGCCCCATGGCTGTACCTCTAAGTTGTAGGAAAATCGTTTTGTCAAATTCAAAGTCATTCCTGTACAAATACAATTCCAGTAGCTTTATTATTTCAGCATCCGGTCTAATGGGATCCGGGTATCGGTTAAAGAATTCCTGGATCGCTGCAATGCCCTGATCTATTGGGATCATGGAGTACAGACTCTGGACATCACAGGTTGCCAGAGTCGAACCTTCCGTGCAGCTTTTATCCATAAGATGTGCCTTGGAGTCATAGGAGTCCTTAATGAAAGTGGGTTGCGCTTGGGCAATCGGTTTTAGAAAGAAGTCTATGTACTTTTCTGCCCCAATTGCTTCAGAACTACATCCGCTAACAATAGGTCTGCCTGCTGGGACCCGAAAGGGGATCAGCCAGGTGGCCGGGTCCTTGTGAATTTTTGGGAGCAGGTAGAAATGCAGGGGACGGAAGTTCTCTCCGGGACAAAGAAATGCACACTGTTTCTTAGATATGAACTTTCTGATACATAAATTGAGGAAGATCCCCCTAATAAGTTCCGCACTCACGGGTTGCAATGGCAGAGAGAGAGAGAGAGAGAGAGAGAGAGAGAGAGAGACAGACAGAGAGAGAGCGATGGAGTGACCGAGGACGGCTGTTGACTGCGGACAGGCAGGACGTGAAGCGGCGATGCGCTGAGGCGACGAGGCGCTGACGTAGCTCAGGCGATGCTGAGGATGCTGGGCGGTAACAGACCGCGGACAGGCAGGTATTCGTCCTATAGACGAATGGGTCAGATCAACGCTGACAGTAAGTCCAAAGATAGGACGAGGAGAAGCAAGGTTTAGAAAGGTTTAGAAAACCGTTCTCATGCAGAAAACCGCTTCCTTAAATAGGCCTCACAGTCGCCGCTCCAAGGTCGTTTCCATGACTCCCTCTCTCTGATTGGCTGCCGTAGAAATGACGTCAGAATGAGTCATGATGAGAAGCATGAGAACGCCATAGCAACATGAGAAATGGGAAAATTGCGCAATCCGGAGTTGGGGTGGGTGCATAATGAGCACAGCGGGGGGTCGAGAAAGTGTTGCGCAAGCAAACATTGAGAACAATGGGGCTCGGGTCGAGAACAAAGGAAATGGAAATCGGGGATAATTGGGGAGAACCGAGAACAATAGAAAAGTAAACATTGAAGAAAAGGTGCTAATTCGGTGCGAAAAGGAGAACAATAGAACGAGAAAATCTGGGAAAATGTGATAATTAGGTACGAAAACGACAACAAAAGAATCAAAAGCGAAAGCAATAGAAGCGGAGGTGGGGTGGGTGTCGCATGAGAAATCTTGAGAAGAGAACAATAGCATGAGAAAAGGTTGCGCAAGAGAGGGGGTGATGAGTCATCGAGGTGCGGGAGGGGGTCAGAAGGCTTGCGTCATCGTTTGGGATTCTAGAAGGAGATGGGGCGACGGTGAGTACAAGAAGTACTGTAAGTAACCACGGGATGAGGAGGGGACAGCGCAAGAAAAACGAGCTAAAACGTGACAAAAAGATGGGAAGCAGGAGAAGTACATGATAGATGGGGTTGGTCGCATGGGAAACGGGAGACGGGTGAGGTGTGGCTGAGTGGGAGACGGAGCCGAGACAGCAGGGGGATGCAACAGAGCGGGAGTCAGCTGGCCTGGTCAGGGACCCGGCCCAGTCTCGACAGCTCTGCCCAGTAGGTGCACGGAGGCCGGAGGTACTTTTGAAAAATTTCCCTCACCAGATCCCGCGATCAGAGCGTGGTTACATCAAAAAATTTATTTGTAGAGTATAATGCAAACTGACTCCAATTTACTACTAAATTCTTGCTTTTCAGAATCAGGCTATCGTACCGGTATTGGAAAGGCATGTTTTGACTGACAGGAAAATCTGTTTCCGCGAAGACGCCTTCGAATGTCTTTTGAACTTCTTCAATTTGTTTCAGCAAATTGGCTTCAAAACGGCTGGAAACATTG
Organism: Macrostomum lignano; assembly: GCA_002269645.1. Classification (NCBI taxonomy): domain Eukaryota; kingdom Metazoa; phylum Platyhelminthes; family Macrostomidae; genus Macrostomum; species Macrostomum lignano. The sequence goes on from NIVC01000042.1 coordinate 330,324, forward strand.
GACAGAATCCAACTCTGCCCATACTCTCTAAAAGAGTTGAAAAATTGCCAAGTCACTTAGATGCTTATCTCATCTGGGCAAGTAGCGGAATTCTGCAGCCCGCAACTAAATTAAAGCAGATTCTGCAACGTGTGAATGGCTCGAATTCGAACTGCAGGAAGTTAATAATATTCTTAAGAGAGCTCGAGGAGAGTTGCCTGTATGAGAGCGATGAAGTTGACGAGTTCGGTCGCCTTCCGAAATCAGCGGATGAATGGAAAGAGATGTATCCTAGCGTTTCATTAATATATAGCAAAGGAGACGAGAAAAGTTTAGTAAATTTTTTGAGCATCATCCAAAACACATTGAGCAATTGTTCCATTGAAAAGTGTGTCACCATAGAGAACATTGCTCATTGCCTGCAAAGGAATAACCAAAAATTTATCATGATGGGTAGCACTGATGTTCAGTTAAAAGCTTTTGATTTCGAAGCTCGACTCCTGAAGAATCATAAAGACTTTAAGGATGTACAAAACTTTAAGCCTTTAAAAGTGCATGATATACAAGCTTGTTACGCAAACAAAGGCGACGGAAGCCTCCTTATTATTAGCAATGAAAATTTCAAAACTTACGCGAAAAGAAGCGGCACAAGAATTGACTGCGAAAATCTTAAGTTCGTGTTTCAAAGTTAGGTTTCAAAAGCAGCAACATTCACATCCGGCACGACTTGACCTCAGCTCAGATGACGACTGAGATAGAAGAATTCGCCGCTACGGCTTGCGGCAGCTGTGCAGTTGTGGTAATTCTCACGCACGGATGCAAAGGCCGACTTTACGGTGTAGACGATGACTATATTTCCGATAGGGATGTGAAGCAATTACTCCGTTTAGCTCCAGGTCTGCTCAACAAGCCAAAGCTTTTGATACTCAACAAATGTTGCACAATTCTTGAAGGCTCGAAACGGGAAAATGAGTCATACTTATCTGACGGAATATTAACGGAAGGTGCTGACGATTCAAAGTTAAAATGTACCAAACACTACTTGGCTAACCAAGAAGCAACCATCACTGATCACTCCAGTTCTGATCTGATCATAGCTTACTCCGCTCTGTCAGGTCAGGAGAGCTATGGATTGCCGTACAGTGGCTCGAGGTTCATCCATAGCTTGTGCTGGGTCTATCTACGCTTTGCTGGACAAGAGGACGTCTATAGCATGAGTAATAGGATAAATGATCACCTCATTTGCTGCAATCAGACTGTTAAAGATGGAAAAAATTTTGAGACTAAAAAACAACAATCAAGTTGGAAGTTTGAGACTCGAAAGAAATTCTACTTAGTGCCAACTGTTCCAGCTGCCGAATAGCTTTAGGTAAGATAAATGTCAAGCAGATATCGGTAAGTCCAGAAATGCGTATGTGCTTTTCAGAGTAAACAAGTATACTCAACAGCACTGACAACCACCACCTTAGAGTACTGGCAGACCGATTGACTTCGCAGCTCACTACACTGCAAATGATGGAAGGTATTTCAACTACGCTCAGGCGCAATGAGTCTAGGATGGCGGTTTTCAGTGTTGCTGAGTGACTTTGTTCTATAAATTATAAGTGTTGGTTTACCTGCTTATGCTTTTAGACTCTTCTCCTGTAAATGGACATCAGTTTGAAGGCAAAAAAGGTTGTTCGCTCACGTGATTCTGTCTTCACTAACTGGTCATTGTCAACGATATGACTAAATGTTTTGAATCTTCTGATGACCTGACAATTTACAAATCGGCAAATTTGTAAATTGAACTTTCATTTTCAAATGTTTGAAAATGGGGTAAGCCATCATCTTGTGTCTTAAAGTAATTAGAAGGGATTTGGAATCTTAAAAGTCTTTAATTAAATCAGCCTATTAAATTTTCGTTCCTTGCATCATATTATTGTCTATCTACAGTTCAACCTTCTGGATGGCCTTTGGAGGCAAAGCCCAGTTCTGAAAAGTTCAAGCCTACCCCCAGGCCAACACCTAGCGGATGTGGAGGAGTTTCTCATTAACGCATGGATGCGACGTCTATGGATGCGAGTCTATAAAAGTTTTGTAGACTTTTTCGAACTTTTGATTTTGACCCTCACCGCTCGACTCTAGATATACGAGCTAGAATCAACTTTGGAGAAGGCTGATTAAGCGCGCATAGAACAGGTGTTTAGTAAAAAATTGCACTGGGTTAAGCGCGAATCGTTGTTGTATTTCATACACATGTAGCTTATATTGTTTATTTCTCATTTCATAAGCCCATAGTTGTATAGGCAAAATATTAGGTTGGTAAGAAAGTTCTCGCCGTTTCTAGAAAACTCCAGAAACTTTTTTTCCAGAATGTTCTGGAACTTTCTTTCCAGAATTACTGAATTACTGAATAACTTTGTTTGAATCACTTCGTTGAATAACTTTGTTGTTATACTCGTGAAATCTCGGTTTGTTGAAATGAAGAAAAAACGGCGAGAACTTCCTTACCAACCGGATATTTAATAAAAATACGACCTCTTATAATTGATCAAAAAAAGAACAAAACAAAAGTTCAGCTTGTCACTTGTGAGTATTTACAACTGTGGGCTTATGTGCTCTCACATCATTGAGAATGTGAGTTTGTGGGCTTAAAAACATCCGTGTTTTTTCTGCATATTTGCTTACCAATCTGTGCACAGTGTATCCCAGTGTTTTCTGCTAATCAATCCGGTTTGCTCATCTTCACAGTATGTCTTGTTACTTTTTGTACCGGCCTATAATCTTTTCTAATGTAAAGTAAGTTAAGTATAAACTCGGCTCCTATCAGTTCTAAACAATTAAGACAACACATTTTCAACACTGTTGAGTTTTAATAAGTTCAAGGCGAGAAGAGAAAAAACTGGCTTGGTGAAAATGTTTACTTTAAATTTTTAATGTCGTCTAACGTCTTACGAGCACCTGTAGACAATAGGCGTGATATAGGCAGCTCAAAAACTGAGATTAAAAAAGTTCTGACAAACATTCTGGTTAAAATTGGGCTAACAACAGGATGGGAAATGGAAAATTTACTAAGAAAACTACATAAAAACACGCAGACATAATTGCTATAGCAAACATCATGCAATACTGATTCGACTAGTTTAGAAAGAGCACACAGGGTAGATACAAGGCCATGCAGGTGTGTTAGGGAAACATGCGATACTAAATGACAATATAGCACAACAAACTATACAAGTAATATAACTATGCATAAATATGCTCCGTGATTTGTCAAATTAGTTGAATAAAAGAGTTAAAAATTTCGTTGAGGGATGAAATTAGCTGAATATTAATTTTAAATGGCAGAGGTGAAGCAAAATTATTAATTACTCGTATATTAGCATGCAAAAAACAGACTACTCATCGGTGCTTATCAATAATCAATCGGTGCTTATCAATATCCAATCGATGCTTATCAATAATCAATCGGTGCTAATCAATATCCAATCGGTGCTTATCAATAATCAATCGGTGCTTATCAATATCCAATCGATGCTTATCAATAATCAATCGGTGCTTATCAATATCCAATCGGTGCTTATCAATAATCAATCGGTGCTTATCAATATCCAATCGGTGCTTATCAATAATCAATCGGGCTTATCAATATCTAATCGATGCTTATCAATAATCAATCGAGGCTTATCAATAGTCAATCGATGCTTATCAATAGCCAATCGATGCTTATCAATAGTCAATCAAGGCTTATCAATAGTCAATCGATGCTTATCAATAATCAATCGAAACTTATTAATAATCAATCGAGACTTATTAATAATCAATCGATGCTTATCAATAGTCAATCGAAACTTATTAATAATCAATCGAGACTTATTAATAATCAATCGAGACTTATTAATAATCAATCGATGCTTATCAATAGTCAATCGAAACTTATCAATAGTCAATCGAAACTTATCAATAGTCAATCGATGCTTATCAATAATCAATCGATGCTTATCAATTGCCAATCGATGCTTATCAATAATCAATCAATTCTCATCAATAATCAATCGATGCTTATCAATAATCAATCAATGCAAATAAATAAATAGTCAATCAACTTCCGACAAAGCGCAGCGGCACGCTCAATCAGGGAGCCACTGAGCGAATGAACCCCGCCTTGGCCAGGCAGTCCAGAGTCTCCTTGGCCAGGTCGCGGGCCGCCTTAAACGCCGGCTCATTGTCCAGCCTGCTGACGGCCATCAGCACTTCAAGCAGCGGGGAGGCGGCCACCCGGGCGGCCAGCTCCGAGTCGGTGCAGGCGCACGCATTCCGCAGGATGTACAGGCCGCGATGAGCAATTAGGGGATTAGGATGCGAGGCCAGGTAAGACATCGAGTCTGGCCAGACAGGATACGAGAGCATCCGGCCGACCACTTCCACTCTGGTGGTCAGGTGGGCCAAGGCGCCTGAGGCGGCCAGGACGAGGCGCTCGCGATCGGCCGGCGTCTCCGGCGGCTCCTCTGGCGCGGCAGGGGCAGCTGGGGCAGCTGTAGTAGCCTCGTTATCTTCTGGCTTAACCAAGGGTTCGAGTTTGTCCTCGCCGTCGCCTCCCTCGTTAATTGGGGCCAGCTTCTCTTTTTTGTCGTCGGCGGCTTCGGCCGTTGATTCGTCCGCGTCGCGCGGCGGAGCGCAGAACAGCAGCAACAGTTTGACGTCCTCGGAGGTGCCGGCAGCGGCGGCGGCAGCTATGGAATCGCCGACCTTGTCCAGCAGGCAGAGGTTGCACAGGCACTCGGTGGCGGCTATACGGAGCTGCCTATGATCGTCGTACATGTAGTGACGGATGCGGCCGAGACCGATCTCGGACAGCAGGCGGGAGCGGAGGCTGTCGCCGGCGCTGGCCAGGTTGGTCAGGGCTAGCAGGGCCTCGTACACCTGGGGTGTGTTCAGGAGTGATTCTTAATGGAGTGAGGGTGATTCTCAGTGGGGTGAAAGTAATTCTCGATGGGGTGAGAGTGATTTTCAATGGGGTGAGAGTGATTCTCAGTGGAGTGAGAGTGATTCTCAGTGGAGTGAGAGTAATTCTCAATGGAGTGAGTGATTCTCAATGGAGTGAGAGTGATTCTCAATGGAGTGAGAGTGATTGTCAGTGGAGTGAGAGTGATTCTCAATGGGGTGAGAGTGATTCTCAATGGGGTGAGAGTGACTCTCAGGGGCTGGAGAATGACTCTTAGTAAGACAGAGTGATTGTCATCAGCTAGGCCAGAAAGCAGAACTAAAAGTAGCCCCAAGGTGCTCAATAATCACCTGCAGCGAGTTGGCCTCCGCGTGCAGCAGCTGATTGAGCGGCCGGACCAGCTCGGCTGCCCGCTGTCCGGGGAAGGCGGTCTCCGGGTTGAGGCTGACGGCCAGCCTGGCCAGAGCTTGGGCAGCCAGCACCTGGCCACCGTCCGTGTTTCGACTGTTGGCCAGGGACAGCAGCGCCTTGGCCGCGCCGGCTGCCACGGCCGGGCCGCGGTGCTCCGGCATGGTGAGGGTGGCCAGAAAGACTCGGCTGAGCAGTTCGCGACAGGTGTTGGTGACCTGCAGATTGATTGCAAAATAGGGATTGGAGGGATTGGACAACCGATGTGTCACATATTTAGAAAATTATTATTTTTAGTAGAAGTAAATTATAAAGATTTACTTTTTATCATTTGACGTATTTTCCTATATTTCTACTGTACTTAAGTAGAGTACTTAAAACTCGATTCTTTTGCTCGGGCAAAAAATCGATTCTTTTTTTGCTCGGCCAAAAACTGGCGGGATTCTTTTGGTCGGACAAAAACTGGATTCTTTTGCTCGGACAAAAACCGGATTCTTTTGGTCGGACAAAAATTCGATTCTTTTGCTCGGACAAAAACTGGATTATTTTGCTCGGCCAAAAACTGGATTATTTTGCTCGGCCAAAAACTGGATTCCTTTGCTCGGACAAAAACTCGATTCTTTTGCTCGGACAAAAACTCGATTCTTTTGCTCGGACAAAAATTCGATTATTTTGCTCGGACAAAAATTCGATTCTTTGGCTCGGACAAAAATTCGATTCTTTTGCTCGGACAAAAATTCGATTATTTTGCTCGGACAATAACTGGATTCTTTTGCTCGGCCAAAAACTGGATTCTTTTGCTCGGCCAAAAACTGGATTCTTTTGCTCGGACAAAAATTCGATCCTTTTGCTTGGACAAAAATTCGATTATTTTGCTCGGACAATAACTGGATTCTTTTGCTCGGCCAAAAACTGGATTCTTTTGCTCGGACAAAAATTCGATCCTTTTGCTTGGAAAAAAACAGGATTTTTTCGGCCAAAAGTGGAATTTTTGCTCGGCCAAAATACTAGTACTACTGCACCGTAAAAAAACTGATGGGGCTTGTCTTAGATATCCTATATTTGGCAACTCACCTGCATTGCCTTATCCGACACGGAGGCGAGCTGCACCAGAGCTGGCAGCATACCAGCCTTCACTAGCCGATTAATCCGACCTTCAACCCAGGCGTGCCCGTCCTTCTCGTGCTCCTCGGGCACGTGGTGCTTAGCGAATTTGGCTAGTTCAACCATCTCTGGCATGATGTCCTGCTTATCGTAGCTGTTAGTGAGGTTCACTAGCACAGCGGCGCACGGATAAACAATGGCGGGATCGCGCGAGCGCAGAGCCAGATCCGATAGGGCCTGCAGAGCTTCAGTGTGCTCGCATAGGTCCTCTTTCACCTGTTTTCAATTTTAATTTAATTAATAGAGAAACGCATTTGAAAGTGATCGATACTATATAACACATTAGCGAAATCATTAGTGACACATTAGAGACATTCTTAGTGACACATTAGCGACACCCTTAATGACACATTAGCGACATCCTTAGTGACACATTAGCGACACCCTTAATGACACATTAGCGACACCCTTAGTGACACATTAGAGACATCATTAGTGACATTATTAGTAACACATTAGCGACATCATTGGTGACACATTAGCGACACCCTTAGTGACACATTAGCGACACCCTTAGTGACACATTAGCGACACCCTTAGTGACACATTAGCGACACCCTTAGTGACACATTAGCGACACCCTTAGTGACACATTAGCGACATCCTTAGCGACACATTAGCGACACCCTTAGTGACACATTAGCGACATTCTTAGTGACACATTAGCGACATTCTTAGTGACACATTAGCGACATCCTTAGTGACACATTAGCGACATTCTTAGTGACACATTAGCGATATTCTTAGTGACACATTAGCGACATCCTTAGTGACACATTAGCGACATTCTTAGTGACACATTAGCGATATTCTTAGTGACACATTAGCGACATCCTTAGTGACACATTAGCGACACCCTTAGTGACACAGTAGCGACATCCTTAGTGACACATTAGCGACATCCTTAGTGACACATTAGCGACATTCTTAGTGACACATTAGCGACATTCTTAGTGACACATTAGCGACACTCTTAGTGACACATTAGCGATATTCTTAGTTCCCAGGGACTAAGAAACCAGTGGGAAAAGCTAATCTCACCTCAGCGTCCAAGCACAGAAAGGCAAGCCCCTCAACAGCCCACCGACGCAGGTCCAAGTCTTTGTCCGGATTAGCCAGGAATCGTCGACAAGACTTGGCCAGCACTACATTGGATCCGTCGGCCAGGCCGCGACAGGAGCTGTCCGAGCCGCTAGCGGTGCCCAGTTTGCACAGGCCGACTAGAGCCCGGACTTTAATAGAATCTTTGCCGCTAGTGTACAGCTGCTGGAGTACAGGCATAGCTGAGCGCAGCACCGAGTCGGCTTTGGCTTTCTTGCTGATTGCCAGCACTAAAGTCTCCAGGGCGAGGCGCTGGTGCAGTTCTATGCCGCTCTGAGCTAGAAGTAGGACGCCTGCGAACGATGAAGAGGTTGAGTAACCGTTTTATCAATAGAGACAGACACAAAGTCCGATGAATGCACCAATGCATTTTAAAGCCTGTAATCGCTTTAAAACGTGGTAGATCGAAATAATTCAATCCAGTTGAATGAGGCGATTCTCAATGGGAGTCAGAGCTGTTAAGGGATAAGAGCTAGACAGAATTAGCATCTAGCCCAGAAGTCGGTAACTTAACTTATGGACCAGACAGAATTTAGCGTTCGAATGCGGTTTAGAGAGAAGAGAAAATAAAGAGAAAAGAGGAGAGATAAGAGACGAGAGCTGAAAAGAGAGGAGTGAGGAGAGCCCAGAGGGAGAGGAGAGGGGAGAGGAGGGGGAGGGGAGGAGAGGGGAGAGAGGAGAACGGAGAGGAGAGAGGGAGACAAGAGACGAGAGCTGAAAAGAGAGGAGTGAGGAGAGCCCAGAGGGAGAGGAGAGGGGAGGAGGGGGAGGGGAGGAGAGGGGAGAGAGGAGAGGGGAGAGAGGAGAACGGAGAGGAGAGAGGGAGATAAGAGACGGTAGAGGAAGCGGAGACGGGGAGAGAGGAGGGAGAGGAGGGGAGGAGAGAGAGAGCCGAGAAGAGACACAAACCTTGAGCAGGCCAGATAGTGACACATTAGCGTTTCAAAGGACCCGAGGAACGGATAGAGGCTTCGCGGGTTCGGATTATCCGACCCCTGATCTAGCTAATACAAGCACTCACCCTCCAGAATGCCCTCGCTGCCAATAATAGACTGCGCAATCTCGTGCGGCCCCTCCAGCAGGGCGCCAAGCGCATTCAAGGCTTCAATTTTAGAATCGAAGAATTTATCGGTGAGCAGGTCCATTACAAAAGTACAGGCGGCCTCTCGGAAAGTCTGACGCATCTGATCCGAAGTCAAATCATCGTAGACCCTGGCCAATAGTAGAGAAGCGTGACGCCTAGTGTCCTCAGTCACTCGCAGATGCTCGTGCGAGCCTTTGTGAAAAGCGCAAGTAACGTTGAGTATAGTCTCAATTCCGCCGCAGTCTAGGAACTGTTTGTACCAGGCTAGGGATTCCTTCTTATTGATTAGCATCACCTGTAGAAGGGATAGATTAATTAGTATTGATTATTAAGACTTAAAATCAGCATAAAAGTACGATGGTCACATTTTTTGTGACCGTCAAGAATGTGACACTGTCTGTCACACTTGTGACCGTCAAATGTGACCGTAATGGAACGGTCACTAGGTTTATGTGAGGGTGACATCAGAAGGTCAGTATGGAGTGTTACATGCGATACCGGTGTTTGAGGGTCACAGAACGGTCACATAGGCAACATGTGACCGTTCCACTCTTATAGGGGTTACATATATATTTAGCCTACATCAACACAACTATTAATAAAATTACCAGCAGCTCCAGCACGGAATCTCTAGTAAAAGCCTGCAGCCGGTTGCTATGCGAAGCCTGCAGCAATTCTCGCAGTAGGGCGTCAATACGCTGAGCAATTTCGTCGCTAAGCAACAGCTGAGGCAGCGGCTTAGCAACCATGCCCATGGCTAGGGATTTGCGCCGATCTTCTTCCGCTTTGCTGCGTCGCTTCCTGTTTAAAAATAAAAGAATGCATTTAAACTCATTACATTATATTAGTATAGATTGAACTAATAGACTGTTTGATACAGGGCTTGCGCGATCAGATCCGAATCTCGTCAGTTTGTTTTACTGTCAGTAGTATCTATTGTTTATCAATAAGCATCATTTGTGTGCACAGCTGCATTTGTTAATGATACGAATGTAAATTGGACATGTCCAATGGCGCCACACACAGACACACTATTCAATGTCACAATGCCACACCACACACAGACACACTATTCAATGTCACAATGCCACACCACACACAGACACACTATTCAATGTCACACGGCGCCACACCACACACAGACACACTATTCAATGTCACAATGCCACACCACACACAGACACACTATTCAATGTCACAATGCCACACCACACACAGACACACTATTCAATGTCACAATGCCACACCACACACAGACACACTATTCAATGTCACAATGCCACACCACACACAAACACACTATTCAATGTCACAATGCCACACCACACACAGACACACTATTCAATGTCACAATGCCACACCACACACAGACACTATTCAATGTCACAATGCCACACCACACACAGACACACTATTCAATGTCACAATGCCACACCACACACAGACACACTATTCAATGTCACAATGCCACACCACACACAGACACACTATTCAATGTCACACGGCGCCACACCACACACAGACACACTATTCAATGTCACACGGCGCCACACCACACACAGACACACTATTCAATGTCACACGGCGCCACACCACACAGACACACTATTCAATGTCACACGGCGCCACACCACACACAGACACACTATTCAATGTCACGATGCCACACCACACACAGACACACTATTCAATGTGACATGGCGCCACACACAGACACACTATTCAATGTCACACGGCGCCACACCACACACAGACACACTATTCAATGTCACACGGCACCACACCACACACAGACACACTATTCAATGTCACACGGCGCCACACCACACACAGACACACTATTCAATGTCACGATGCCACACCACACACAGACACACTATTCAATGTCACAATGCCACACCACACACAGACACACTATTCAATGTCACACGGCGCCACCCCACACACACACACTATTCAATGTCACACGGCGCCACCCCACACAGACACACTATTCAATGTCACACGGCGCCACACCACACACAGACACACTATTCAATGTCACACGGCGCCACCCCACACAGACACACTATTCAATGTCACGATGCCACACCACACACAGACACACTATTCAATGTGACATGGCGCCACACACAGACACACTATTAAATTTCACACGGCGCCACCCCACACACATACACACTATTCAATGTCACACGGCGCCACCCCACACAGACACACTATTCAATGTCACAATGCCACACCACACATACACACTATTCAATGTCACACGGCGCCACACCACACACAGACACACTATTCAATGTCACACGGCGCCACACCACACACAGACACACTATTCAATGTCACGATGCCACACCACACACAGACACACTATTCAATGTGACATGGCGCCACACACAGACACACTATTCAATGTCACACGGCGCCACCCCACACACATACACACTATTCAATGTCACGATGCCACACCACACACAGACACACTATTCAATGTCACAATGCCACACCACACACAGACACACTATTCAATGTCACACGGCGCCACACCACACACAGACACACTATTCAATGTCACACGGCGCCACACCACACACAGACACACTATTCAATGTCACACGGCGCCACACCACACACAGACACACTATTCAATGTCACGATGCCACACCACACACAGACACACTATTCAATGTGACATGGCGCCACACACAGACACACTATTCAATGTCACACGGCGCCACCCCACACACATACACACTATTCAATGTCACACGGCGCCACCCCACACAGACACACTATTCAATGTCACATGGCGCCACACCACACATAGACACACTATTCAATGTCACAATGCCACACCACACATACACACTATTCAATGTCACATGGCGGCACACCACACACAGACACACTATTCAATGTCACATGGCGGCACACACACAGACACACTATTCAATGTCACGATGCCACACCACACACAGACACACTATTCAATGTGACATGGCGCCACACACAGACACACTATTCAATGTCACACGGCGCCACCCCACACACATACACACTATTCAATGTCACACGGCGCCACCCCACACAGACACACTATTCAATGTCACACGGCGCCACACCACACACAGACACACTATTAAATTTCACATGGCGCCATACCCAGACACCAATAATCAGATTTCTCACCTATACTCTTCAATACCAGCCATCTCCCACACCAGAGATTTGAGCAGCATCAGCAGGGAACGGGAAATAGTGTCAGACTCGGACAGCACCAGCAGCCGGTGCACGCCCTGCACAGAGATGGTGTCCAACAGTAGGCGACTCCGCTCAGCCGAGTCCTTAGTGAGATTAGACAGCAGACGGGCGGCGGCTTCAAAGGTATTAGGCGACGAGTTGACAGATTTAGTAGCCAGTTGCAGCACTCTGGGCACCAGACCGGGCGAATCCCACAGAGCTAGCCGGCAGGCAGGCTGGCGGCACAGGGCGGTCATATTATTGAGGCACTGGACTCGTTTCTCTTCGTCAGTTTCAATTTCGTCGCTGCAAATTAGCGATAGCATTGATCGAGTCTTGGCCTCGGTGGTGCCGACTTCTTCGCGGCGTTTCTCCAAGGCGACCTGACGTTCCAGTTGGGAATTTATAGTTGAAACTGTGAGAAATCGGGAACTATCCAGGCTAGTTTATTATTATAAGTAGTTCAATATACCATCCGCGCAGCTCAGCGTTGGTGGAGTATGCATATCAATTATGCTAATGAATACATTTCAAATAGCCTGTTAATTAGGATATCATCATTATATTTTGCGGATTCGAGAGTAAAGGAAAACGTGTTAGAACAGGACTGGCTTGAATTGCAGATAGAATGGGAGGGCGGCGGCTGGTGGCCCAGCAACTGAGGATCTGGGAGGCTGGCCCAGCAACTGAGGATCTGGGAGGCTGGCCCAGCAACTGAGGATCTGGGAGGCTGTGGCCCAGCAACTGAGGATCTGGGAGGCTGTGGCCCAGCAACTGAGGATCTGGGAGGCTGTGGCCTAGCAACTGAGGATCTGGGAGGCTAGCCCAACATCTGAGGATCTGGGAGGCTGGCCCAACATCTGAGGATCTGGAAGGCTGGTCCAACATCTGAGGATCTGAAAGGCTGGCCCAACATTTGAGGATCTGGAAGGCTGGCCCAACATCTGGGGATCTGGAAGGCTGGCCCAGCAACTGGGGATCAGAAACTGGATAGTTGTACAACAAATGAAAGAAGTTATTAATAAGGAGCACTGAAGCAGTCACAGGAAGAAGATAGCCGAGATCAAAGCACTCACCTGCAGCCTAGCCAGCAGGGGTTGCACAGCCTTGTTGCCGGGGTCCTGCTTAAACAGCTGACTGGCATCCTTATAAGCGTCGGCCAATTTGTCTGTAGCTTCATAAGCCAACGCCCGTCTAAACAACGCTTTGGGGTCGTTCGGCCGGCGCTCCAGCACAGCGGAACAGTCGGTCAGGGCCGATTCGGGCTGGCCAAGCTTCAACGCGCACTGAGCCCGGTTGCTAAGCAGCGCAATTGACAGGTCGGCTGGCAAATCGCTGCCCGATTCCAATGCCCGACTATAGATATCCAGAGCCGATTGAAAATTGCCCCGCTGGAATTCCTCATTACCGGCGGCTTTTAGGCCGGCTGGCGATTCGTCTCGGAGATCGGCGTCGCTAGGGCTGACCATGGCTCGGCTGGCTGCCAAATGAGATGCCCGCTTTGGAACCTGAGATAATTAGAAAAATTGATTTAGTACACTATGACATTATTTGTGCATTTTTTAGAATAGATTTTAAACAGATTTTGCTACCCTCTCCCTGATCCTTTGGGGTGGGGGGGCGCGACCCTCTCCCTGATCCTTTGGAGGGGGGGGAGGCGCTACCCTCTCCCTGATCCTTTGGGGGGGGGCGCGACCCTCTCCCTGATCCTTTGGGGGGGGGGAGGCGCTACCCTCTCCCTGATCCTTTGGGGGGGGGGGGAAAGGCGCTACCCTCTCCCTGATCCTTGGGGGGGGGGGAAGGCGCTACCCTCTCCTGATCCTTAAAGGGGGGGGGGCTAGACCCAGTCAAAGCGACACAGTTCGTATATAATCAGCTAAAAAGCTTACCTGAAAGTTAAAAATAGCCTGCCGCCTAACAGCTGTTGTTGACTACTGAAAAAAAAACAAAATTTAAAGACTATATTAGTGCATGATTATTTCAATTGACAAGTAATAAAAACAATACTCTAATTGTTATAAACAAAAAAATCAGAATCCGAATCGCATCAGACTACTTTTATGGAAATCAGCAGTATCTATTGTTTTTTTTATAAAAAGCATCATTTTAGTTATTCTTTCAATATTTAATACATTTTGATTGCTTATATGTTTACCTCTTAATAACGAGAGCGGACAAGGCCTGGTGTCTGAAAAGAAAAATAAGTTTGAAACCAGCTTTAGCAAATTTGCCACAACGATGCAGAAACGAATTTCAGTAGTATAAAAATATATTAAAAGTCGTTACATCAGAATCCGAGTTACATCAACTAATATCAGTAGTATCTACTGTATTCAATAAGCATCACGATCACGGAGAAGCTTCAACAATCTAGCAAAAAAAACGAAACAAAAAGCAATTTAGCTTACCTAGAATTTATTTGTTTAATGGCGTTTTTTTATATTTTATTCAAAATTTTTTTCACAACACTAGAACGGTGCGTGTTTTATTTTTTAATTAGCTGAAAAGTGAGTAGAAAATGTGGACAATTAATTCATCAATGTTTATGGTACAGTTAATGCGATGAAATATACCTTTAAAACCTATATATACGAGTACTAACACGAAAAATAAGTAACGCGATCTTTTATGATTTACTACTACCTAGTAGTATCTTAACTACTAAGATATACTAAGATACTACCACGACTACAATTACTACTACTACTGCTACTACTACTACTAGTACTACTACTACTGATACTACTACTACTGCTACTACTACTACTGATACTGATACTACTGATACTGATACTACTACTATTACTACTACTACTACTCGTAAAGCCGATAGTAATGTTTATAATTAGAAAATCAACAGTATGATACAAATTATCAAGGCTAATTAATATTAAAGCTAAAATTATTTTATAATATTGATTATCAACAAATGTCTAATACAAAAACTGAAATAAATCAGACCGGTCACAGGAGAATTAACTGACAAATGCGGTTTATCAGCGCCAATTAACTAGAATTATTAATGATATATTGTCTTTAATATTTTATAACTGCCAGATATTTACAAAATTATACATGAAGTAATCGTAACATAATAGACAGTAAAGTACAAAGAATTTATATGTACCCATCTATTACAAATAAATTAATTACAACTTTAATTGATAATATTAAAGTGGCAAAACAGATCAAGTTCACTGTTACCAAGCGGAATTGAAATTGTTAACAAACTTTACACAAGGATTGATATCCAGATAGTAATGTTTCAATACATACATTATTCAATGCACCTTGCCTAAATTACCCAAGAGTACACCCCTAAAATTTTATATATAATAACTCTTCCCCCTATTAAAATAGTGTATTGTATACTCATATGCGACTAATCGTATAAATTAATGTATAATCATTATTAAATACATCAAATGCATTGTAGCATAGTAGGAAAAACTATTTGAAAATTAAAAAATATAAGCAGGACAAGTTCTTACCAATTTTAACTAGGTATCAACCAAATTAATCAGCGATCATCTAGCATCATAAATAGCATTTTTCAATTAAGTTGCATCGTATGAGCGCGTTATAGCTGAAAAAGTCACGCTTGAGGACTATGCTAGTCGATGGTAGATGATGGTCTATGGTTAGTCTATGGTCGATATCCTATAGTAGATTGTTTAGTCTATGGTCTATGTTTAGTCTACGGTAGATATCCTATAGGAGATTGTTTAGTCTATGGTCTATGTTAAGTCTATGGTCGATATTCTATGTTTAGTCGATGGTCGATATTCTATGTTTAGTCGATGGTCGATAGTATAAGTTTAGTCCATGGTCGATAGTCTATGGTTAGTCTATGGTCGATAGTCTATGGTTAGTCTATGGTCGATAGTCTATGGTTAGTCTATGGTCGATATCATATAGTAGTTTATGGTTTATTTTTAGTCTATGGTCGATGGTCTAAGTTTAGTCTATGGTCGATGGTTTAAGTTTAGTCTATGGTCGATGGTCTAAGTTTAGTCTATGATCGATGGTCTAAGTTTAGTCTATGGTCGATGGTCTAAGTTTAGTCTATGGTCGATAGTCTATGGTTAGTCTATGGTCGATATCCTATAGTAGATAGTTTAGTCTATGGTCTATGTTTAGTGTATGGTCGCTATTCTATGTTTAGTCTATGGTCGCTATTCTATGGTTAGTCTATGGTCTATGTTTAGTCTATGGTAGCTATTCTATGTTTAGTTCTATGGTAAGTCTATGGTTGATACTCAATGTTTAACCTATGGTCAAATGAGCAGGAATTTGAATATAGAGAAACCATATACTAAATTTAGTACTAGCCAATAAATTAAAATAGTAACCTAGGATAAACCAAGGAGTTAATAGATCTAGAACCAAGGAGTCTTATATAAAGGTTAAAGAGGTCATTGAGTATTGCTAGAATAAATTTTTAGTATATAGGATGATGATTTTTATAGGTAGAGATGAACTTAAGCGGAAAATGCTATATATTATACCATTTTTGCATTCCATTTGTATAGGCAGTATATTCGGCCAGACACAAGTGAACACAATTCAGACGGCCTAACTTGATAGAATGCAAAAAAAGGTATTACAAAACAAATAGATAAATAATATAGAAAACAAACACAATCAATATTTCAAGCTGTTCCGCTTAGCGAAGCCAGCAAGAATCGGCGCACAGACAGGTCGACCCGGGCGCTGAGGGCGCCGCCTCCGTGCGGCCCGGCGCAGCCAAGCAGCGGCGCCTCCCTGGCGCGCAGGCGGGCAAGCTGAGATCGGTGCGCGGCAGGCCGATCGCTGAGCAGGCCGGGATGGGGCAGCCGGCAGGACACGAGCCGGTAGAGCTGATCGCCAGCCAGCCGTTTGGAAACGCCAAGCCGGCAGAGGACAGGGCCGGGCAGGAGGTCGGCAGGTCGCTGATAGTAGTACTGATGCTGATGGTGCTGATGCTCCAGCTGGTGCTGCTGCTGATGTCCAGCGGCGGCCGCCCCGGCAGACCGGAGGACGTTCCAGTCGACGCCGAGGCTTTCAACGATGCCGCGATGAGGCGCCGGCGGCGGGCCGAGCAGGGAGGCCAGGCGGCACTCCTCCTCGGGCAGGGTGAGCTCCGTGTCGGATACGTCCTCAACATCGTCAAGATCCTGCAGTACCTCAGTCAGGATGCACGGCTCGGCTAGGCGGGCAGCTTCCGCTGCGGCGGCGGCTTTAGCGGCAGCGGCGGCGGCGGCGCCGACAGCTGCGGGACTCTCGTCGTCATTGAGACGCCGCCGGCCGGGCGGAGCGAATGGCATGTTGGCGTACTTGTAGCGGTGGCCGCGCGACTGCGACGGCAGATCGTCCTCCAGGCCGAGTACGATGTTAGTGCCGGGCGGTGGCAGCGGCCCGTTGGCTGAGGCAGCCGCAGCCGCTTCAGCTAGTTGAGCTTTCCGCTTGGCACGACGCTCCTTGATTGCCGACGGCTGCGGCAGGTTGGCCAGCTTCCGTCTGTACAGTTCGCGGGCCAGTTCGACCTGGTCGACGGCCTGATTAGATTGCTGCTGCGGTTGCTTCTGCTTGAAGGCCTGCAATTAATCATATTGTGGCCACGCTTTTGCAGGGCTTGTCGTAGTAGGATTCCCATCTATGAGGGCCAGTCCCCAAAGCGGAGAGTCTACATGCGTGAAGATGAGACAGTCAGGGCAGCGGTACACCCGGTGTGAGCGTGTGCCCGCGTACGTATCCGCGTGTGCATTGGGAAGGGGATGCATTGGGAAGGGGATGCATTGGAAAGGGGATGCATTGGGAAGTGGGTGCATTGGGAAGGGGGTGCATTGGAAAGTGGGTGCATTGGGAAGGGGGTGCATTGGAAAGTGGGTGCATTGGGAAGTGGGTGCATTGGGAAGGGGGTGCATTGGAAAGTGGGTGCATTGGGAAGTGGGTGCATTGGGAAGGGGGTGCATTGGAAAGTGGGTGCATTGGGAAGGGGGTGCATTGGAAAGTGGGTGCATTGGAAAGTGGGTGCATTGGGAAGGGGTGCATTGGAAAGTGGGTGCATTGGGAAGTGGGTGCATTGGGAAGGGGGTGCATTGGAAAGTGGGTGCATTGGGAAGGGGGTGCATTGGAAAGTGGGTGCATTGGGAAGGGGGTGCATTGGAAAGTGGGTGCATTGGGAAGGGGTGCATTGGGAAGTGGGTGCATTGGGAAGGGGGTGCATTGGGAAGTGGGTGCATTGGGAAGGGGGTGCATTGGAAAGTGGGTGCATTGGGAAGGGGGTGCATTGGGAAGTGGGTGCATTGGGAAGGGGGTGCATTGGGAAGTGGGTGCATTGGGAAGGGGGTGCATTGGGAAGGGGGTGCATTGGGAAGGGGGTGCATTGGGAAGGGGGTGCATTGGGAAGGGGATACATTGAGAAGGGATGCATTGGAAGCCATTAACATATCCAATAATTGTAGACCTTTTAGCACACCATAACATAGGATGCAAACAATTTGGATTTTCTACTAAGAAGAACTTGTACTTAGATTTGTAGTATGTACACCTATAAATTATACACATGAACTGACCTGCTGGCTAGCAACCGGGGATTTCGATCTGGACTTAGCCGATGCCGAGCCAGACGCTGAGGAGGCTGAAGCCGACGATGAAGAGGACCGAGACCGAGCAGAAGAATGCTTGCTAGCCCGATCCGATTGGGACCGACTGCGCCGCTTATTAAGGCCAACGCTAGCGGCGGCGGCGGCAGAGCCGCGATTCCCGGAGTTACGCTTATCCCGCCGGCCAATAGAAGACTGTTGCTGCTGCTGCCGTTTAGCAGCCGGCTGCACGCGCTGGCTGGTATTCAAGGCTGTGAATTTCCTGACCCGCTGTTGGGGCTTTTCCGAACTCCCCTGGTCAACAACATTGTCGGTTGAAGCGTCAATAGACAAAGATCGACGCTGTTGTTTCTTGTCGTCTCTGTCGTTCTCCTTGTCCTTTGGCTTGTCGCTTGTTGCTTCTTTATCCTCAGAAGCGGCGTCTCTATCCAACTCTTGTTTGGGTCGTTTAGCACTGGTAGGCCCGCCATTATCAGCTGACCGAGAGCCTAGCCGATCGAATACGCTTGGCCGGCCGTCTTTACTAGCGTCTTTGTTGCCATGTGCCTTCTCCGAGTCTTTGTGCTTGTCAGCTTTCTGCCGATCCACTAGCTGGTCCCGATCTTTGTCCCGGCGAGCTGAGGGACTCAACTTGTCCCGTTTCCGATTCTTGTCAGACTGGAATGCATTTGTTAATTCATAAGCGTTTTAATTTGAAACTGCTCACTTAGGAAGCGTGTCACCCACAATGTCACTCGGACAAAGTTACCTGAATGTCACTTGGGAGGAATCTGTTACCCTCAATGTCACCCGGGGGAATTCGTCACCCTCAATGTCACCCGGGGGAATCTGTCACCCTCAATGTCACACGGGGGAATCTGTCACCCTCAATGTCACACGGGGGAATCTGTAAACCTGGGGAATCTGTCGCCCTCAATGTCACCCGGGGATCTGTAAACCGGGGGAATCTGTCACCCTCTTATGGAATCTGTCACCCTCAATGTCACCCAGGGATCTGTAAACCGGGGTAATCTGTCACCCTCAACGTCACCCGGGGGGAATCTATCACCCGCAATGTCACACGGGGGAATCTGTCACCCTCAACGTCACTCGGGGTGGAATCTATCACCCACAATTTCACACGGGGGAATCTGTCACCCACAATTTCACACGGGGGAATCTGTCACCCACAATGTCACACGGGGGAATCTGTCACCCACAATGTCACACGGGGGAATCTGTCACCCACAATGTCACCCGGGGAAATCTGTCACCCACAATGTCACACGGGGGAATCTGTCACCCACGATTTCACACGGGGGAATCTGTCACCCACAATGTCACACGGGGGAATCTGTCACCCACAATGTCACACGGAGGAATCTGTCACCCACAATGTCACCCGGGGAAATCTGTCACCCTCAGGGTATCCTGGGTATCTGTATAACCGCAAAACATTATAATCTACACTAAATGATATCAACCAGCAAGCTATAAAAGACCGACAATCTCAGAGTTGGTGGAGTTTGTGTATCATCAGGCGGCAACGCAATGCCTGAAAAGCATTAACAAAATTGCCAAAAATCAACTAGCCTGACAACTAATTTGTCATCATCTCTCGGTCTTATTCTACAAAAACTGTTAGCAAAGAAAAAATAACAAAAAGTACATCAGCGACACGTAAATGACTCATAATTGGAACACAAATTACTGACACAATTTATTAAACAAATAATAAATGTGGTATAACTTTACATTTGTAATAATATTAACAACAACAATTATTAGAATGGGCTGCATAAATAGAAGGATAAGAAGCTGAAAAGTTATGAATTTGTTAAGACTTTCTTATTTTAATTTGTCTAAATTTGAAGGCCGGTAGTTCAAAATAGTTGATTCTTGCTACCGATGGTAATAAACTAGAGACGAATTTACAAAGCCTTCAAAAAGTATCTGTACACAAACATACGCTAGCAATAGCATTAGTGATGAATAAGCAATCTGAAAGGCTGATTTAATCACTCGTTCAGTTCAAGCGGCATAGGCTGGCCTTCCAGCTCCAAATCGCGGAATTTTTCCGTATCGTAGAATCTGCAGGTAACTGTCCGGCCGCCAAAGAATCTACCATTGAGCTCGTTCATAGCTTTAATTGCCGAGTCCATGCGTTCGAATTCGACAAATATTCGTACAGCCTCCTCTGGTGGAATATTCGGTCGCTGAAATTCAAATATGGTGACTAAGACTACGGGGCCATACTTCTGGCATTCGTCTTTGATTTCGTCCTCTAGTTCGTCGTCGACTTCGCCAGGCCCGACCATGTTAGTGAGCATGATCACCTGTGCGAGGGTTAATTGGGGCAGGTGGGGGGGGGGCGCTGCTTCATTTGTGATATTATCAACAGAAACGTGTACTTTTAAGTCACAGTAAGTAGACAGATAAGCGATCAGAGTTGGTGGAAAGCATATCAATGAACCGGCTTAAAAATATTGCCCGGATTCAAATAGCCTGTTAAATGTGTTCCATCATGTCATGTGAGAGGACAAGTTTTACGGGACTTGACACCGGATTAGAAGGAGCAATTAAGAGATTAGCTAGAGAGCGGATTAGAAGTGGCAATTAGAGAGATTAACTAGAGAGATTAGCGGATTAGAAGTGACAATTAGATAGATTAAGTAGATTAGCGGATTAGAAGTGACAATTAGAGAGATTATTAACTAGAGAGCGGATTAGAAGTGGCAATTAGAGAGATTAACTACAGAGCGGATTAGAAGTGGCAATTAGAGATTATTAACTAGAGAGCGGATTAGAAGTGGCAATTAGAGAGATTATTAACTAGAGAGCGGATTAGAAGTGGCAATTAGAGAGAATAACTAGACAGCAAATTAGAATTATTAAAATAGGCAAAGTTTCTGTGCAAAGTCTCAATGCGCTGCTTCAGCTTTATGATGGAGGAACTCGGGAGAGCAATAGATTAGGACAATAAAATCCAGCAGGCAGTCACTCACCAATGAGGGATTCTTATACCGATCCAATTCGCTAACAATTTTGCCGCCCCGTTTGCTAGTTTTCTCAACGGACAGAGCCGAGGCCATGCCCTGGCCTTCGCGACCGAGACCCTGGCCGTGTCTATAGCCCATTTTGGCCATCATTTTGGCCGCCGCGCTGCTGACATTGTGCTTCTCGGCTAAGCTCTGCTTTCCAAATGGCGGATACTGGGCAGATGAGGAGGATTGATCAACTGGAGGCAGCTTTGAGTCCTGCTCAACTAGCGAACTTGGCGGCGCTATGTAGGCTCCTCGACCCATTTGGCGCTTTTTGTCTTCCTCTTCGTCAGTGTCCGAGCCGGACCGATCAAAACTGCCGTCCGAATCGTGACCAGACTGTCTCTGTGGCTGCTGCTGTTGTTGTTGTTGCTGCTGCTTTTGCTGCTGCTTTTGCTGCTTCTGCTTGATCTGTTTCTCATTGTCAGCCAATTCTTGCATCTTTCTTTTAGCCCGAATCATGCCAATAACTTCGTCGTATTCGTTCGGATAAAATGGATTATAATTGTCGTCTGGGCCGAGCGACAGAGTGGGATCGTTGGCTATTGATTTGGCTACGCCGGCAACCGGTTCGGCTCGTTCCATTCGGCCAGTGCGCTGGTTGAATCTGGGACCAATGCGGTTGCGTGTGTGTGGCCGGGTGCGTTGTACACAAGTGTGTCTTTGTTTGCGCTTTAGCTCTTTGTGCGAGACTATCTGCTCCATATAACTAGCATTCACTACTAGAAAACTAGGGGCAGCTATTTGAGAACTGGGCGGCTATTTGAGGACTGGGAACTGCTTTCTGAGGACTGGGCGGCTATTTGAGGACTGGGAACTGCTTTCTGAGGACTGGGCGGCTATTTGAGGACTGGGAACTGCTTTCTGAGGACTGGGCGGCTATTTGAGGACTGGGGCGGCTATTTGAGGACTAGTGGCGGCTATTTGAGGATTGGAAACTGCTTTCTGAGGACTGGGTGGCTATTTGAGGACTGGGGCGGCTATTTGAGGACTGGGAACTGCTTTCTGAGGACTGGGTGGCTATTTGAGGACTGGGTAGCTATTTGAGGACTGGGAACTGCTTTCTGAGGACTGGGTAGCTATTTGAAGACTGGGAACTGCTTTCTGAGGACTGGGTAGCTATTTGAAGACTGGGCGGCTATTTGAGGACTGGGTGGCTATTTGAGGACTGGGTGGCTATTTGAGGACTGGGCGGCTATTTGAGGACTGGGTGGCTATTTGAGGACTGGGTGGCTATTTGAGGACTGGGTGGCTATTTGAAGACTGGGAACTGCTTTTTGAGGACTGGGTGGCTATTTGAAGACTGGGAACTGCTTTTTGAGGACTGGGTGGCTATTTGAGGACTTGGAACTGCTTTTTGAGGACTGGGTGGCTATTTGAAGACTGGGAACTGCTTTTTGAGGACTGGGTGGCTATTTGAGGACTGGGTGGCTATTCGAAGACTGGGAACTGCTTTTTGAGGACTTTCTACAATCCCGCAAACATGCCATCCCGAACCTGTACTCTCCGCCGCCAACGCCGGAGCCCAGATTGCCAACAATGACACCATGGCGGGAGTCCCGCTGCTTGCCGCGCAGATTCAGCACCGGCGCCAGAGTCGGGCCAGATGATGCTGAGCCGCTGCCACCCGACGCAGCCTGCTGTTGTTGCTGCTGTTGTAAACGTTTCTGCTGTTGCAAAAGCAAAGTCTTCTGCATAGGAAGACTCCAACCGGATGCAGCGCTGCCACCCCCGACGCCGCCGGAATTGGCTCCGGGTGTGACATCGAGATCGTCGTATAGCGACATTCAGTAGCGAAATCTGCTGAGCAGGAATGTGCGCACGCGTGTTATTAATTTCACTGCCTGATTTTAATGTAAAATTTCTTATTAGAAATCTGAGATGCTACAAGCGGTAAGAGATGTTGTTTTAACTGTTGTAAGAGGCGCTGTTATGGCGCAATGTCGTGGCAATTAACAGTTATAACACTGTTATGGAGCAATGTCGTGGCAATTAACAGTTATAACACTGTTATGGAGCACTGTCATGGAGCACTTATGTGACACTGTTATGGGGCTTTGTTATGGGACACTGTTGTGCGACACTGTTATGGGACACTGTTGTGCGACACTGTTATGGGACACTGTTGTGCGACACTGTTATGGGACACTGTTGTGCGACACTGTTATGGGACACTGTTGTGCGACACTGTTATGGGACACTGTTGTGCGACACTGTTATGGGACACTGTTGTGCGACACTGTTATGGGACACTGTTGTGCGACACTGTTATGGGACACTGTTGTGCGACACTGTTATGGGACACTGTTGTGCGACACTGTTATGGGACACTGTTGTGCGACACTGTTATGGGACACTGTTGTGCGACACTGTTATGGGACACTGATATGGGACACTGTTATGGGGCTTTGTTATGTGACACTGTTATGGGGCTTTGTTATGTGACACTGTTATGGGACACTGTTGTGCGACACTGTTATGGGACACTGTTGTGCGACACTTATGTGACACTGTTATGGGACACTGTTGTGCGACACTGTTATGGGACACTGTTATGGGACACTGTTATGGGGCTTTGTTATGTGACACTGTTATGGGGCACTGTTGTGCGACACTGTTATGGGACACTGTTGTGCGACACTGTTATGGGACACTGTTATGCGACACTTATGTGACAGTTATGGGACACTGTTATGGGACACTGTTTGTTTTGGGACACTGTTATGCGACACTGTTATGGGACACTGTTATGGGACACTGTTAAGGGGCACTTTTATATGGGATGCTATTTGCTATATGTTACGGGACGCTACTTTAATACTGTAAATAGGTATAGTAACTATCTCTATGTGTTAAATTGAGGGCCTATTATGGTGCAGTTTCAGAGGATAAATTCAGAGGATAAAAATGCGTACGCATAAAAATGAAAGAAAGAAGACAAGAATACAATAACAATAATTATCCAAGATCGACGAAACGCACACTTTAAGCTAAATTTGTTTTGATTTATTTTTTTCAATTTCAAAACAAATTTAACCAAATCGATCTACTGCTGCTGCTGCTGCAATTTTCAGTCCTTCAATTTTTATTATTACTCATTTTAACCCTATTTAACCCTATTTATTTATGAAGCGGCCACAGAGTTAGTCAAGCCTTTAGTTCAATTCGCGGATGATGTCGGAATCTCCGGGATCCAGAATGGCCATAGTGCAGATCTTGAAGTGCTTACCGCAGGCCGTGCCCAATTCAATGTTGGAGCCAGTATAGTGATGGACACCGGCCTTGGCCAGCATGGAGTAGTACTCAATAAGGCTCTTACGCAGCGCTGGGGTGTTATTGGCCAAGATTACCAGCTTAGCCTTGCCCTGGCGCAGGCATTTGATGGTCTGATTGAGACCGAGCACAACTTTGCCGCTCTTCATCACCAAAGCCAATCGGGCGTTGATGTTCTCCTGCGCCTTCTTGCTGGCTCTTTTGGCTGCGCTCATTTTATTTTAGAGGGTGCTTGCGATTCGCATGCATTTAACAATTAATTACTGTGCGTATAAGCCAACTGTGCTACTAGCAGTAGACTACTGAAGCTTTTTACAAACATTTTTAAAGAAACTGTTAAAAGTTACTTTTACTTAGTAGAGTTACAATAAGGTATAAAACTATTTAACCAGATATATAAAACTTTTTACTATTTAATTGGGAGCTTCAGGATAAATAGTAGTAGTAGTAGTAAAATAGTAGTAGCATTACCTTAATAATTTCTATTCACCATAATAATAGAAATTATAATAATTGACTACACCTGCCCCGATTGCACCAGATGTGCAAGCAGTGCAACCCACAGCTCAGCCGCAGCTATTGCGCGAAGGCTGCGTACGGCTGTTCAGTCCAAGGACTGGGGGGGGGGGGTCGCCACACACCCTCAATTATCCTAGCTAATGCTGGCACCCATTTTACAGCTGGGTGAACTGAAGCAATGCAGAGTTAAGTGATTTACTCAAGTGACTTGCTTAAGGACACAAGTTGTTCCAGTGGGATCGGGAATCGAACCCGCGACCTTCTACTCGCGATTCTGATGCTCTAACCACTAGGCTACAACCCCAAGTACTAGGCTACAACCCCAAGTACTAGGCTACAACCCCAAGTACTAGGCTACAACCCCAAGTACTAGGCTACAACCCCAAGTACTAGGCTACAACCCCAAGTACTAGGCTACAACCCCAAGTACTAGGCTACAACCCCAAGTACTAGGCTACAACCCCAAGTACTAGGCTACAACCCCAAGTACTAGGCTACAACCTTTAGTACTAGGCTACAATCCCAAGTACTAGGCTACAATCCCAAGTACTAGGCTACAACCCCAAGTACTAGGCTACAACCCCAAGTACTAGGCTACAATCCCAAGTACTAGGCTACAACCCCAAGTACTAGGCTACAACCCCAAGTACTAGGCTACAACCCCAAGTACTAGGCTACAACCCCAAGTACTAGGCTACAACCCCAAGTACTAGGCTACAACCCCAAGTACTAGGCTACCACCCCAAGTACTAGGCTACAACCCCAAGTACTAGGCTACAACCCCAAGTACTAGGCTACAATCCCAAGTACTAGGCTACAATCCCAAGTACTAGGCTACAACCCCAAGTACTAGGCTACAACCCCAAGTACTAGGCTACCACCCCAAGTACTAGGCTACAACCCCAAGTACTAGGCTACAACCCCAAGTACTAGGCTACAACCTTTATTACTAGGCTACAACCCCTACAATCACTATATAAGTTTTTTTCCTTCAAGAATTGAACTACATACTTACATGTCTATAAAAGCATAGGAAAGAAAATTAAGTCCAAGTCAATGCCCCTATTAGAAAGGAAAAGTGTATAGTTATAAGAGCGGTAATTTTGCCGGGCACAGTGTAGTTCTCATAATGCGCACGCATACAAAACAAGTGGCTTTAACCGAACAACATTACGGCAGGCGAGTGTGTCGCATTCTGATAAACATACATTCATATCAGATATAATAGTACGCAGCTAATTATAAATAGTGAACAGGGTCAAACAGATCTCAACATTTGCTATTACATATTATTAAATAAAGAAGTAAATAATTAAGTAATATGCAACTGACAGAAGGCGGCGGAAGGGAAGAGAGGAGTGGACACGGGTGGCATTTCAGCTAACACAAACGCAATTCTAAAGCTGCTGAGGGCGGCGGCGGGGGTTGACAAAGCAATAACGGGCACACCAAGACGAACCCGGAGAGGCTTGGCAATCGATTTTTTCAAATTTACTTTAGAGAAGCAGACAAAAGAAATGGTGTTATTTAATTTTAAAGACAATCCGCAGATTAGGAGCCAGTTAAATATTCTATAAAAAAGACCAACTGAAACTAGCATGCACACACGGTTCAGAAACTGAGAAAAAAGACAAACAAATTAAAACAAATTGGAGTCTCAATAACTATTCAACAGCGAAGTAGAGACCCGAGCGTAAAGCAGAGTATACTACTCACAACTTATTAGTGCCCCAGTAGTAGTAGCAGTAGTACATGATAAACGAAAAACAGTTGGCAAAAATTAATCGAAAATAGCGTGTAGGGAGGAGTCAGTATTGAAATTGGAACCAGCACAGCAACGATTTTGAGTAAATTCTCAGCGTGCTCACGATAATTATTATCAATATGCTGAACCATAGTTCAACTACAGGGAGAATAGTTAAGAAGCGGTATAGTTTAAAACGAAAAAATACCAATGGCAAAGAATTCCCCACATAGCAAATCAAACAGGGCCGAACATGGAATTCATCATAATCCAATTACATATTTTTATCATTAATTTAAGCTAAAAAAGCAACAAAGAAGACAGATGAAAACAATTAAGATTTGCTGTCATACTACTGACGGGCAATAGATACTACTGAGCTACAACTGAACAGATAAGGGGGATAATTCTACAAAAGCGATAAGGTAATATAATAGTGACACGCGCAAAAAAGCCCCACTCGCAAGCGGTTAGAGAGTAATTTAACTTGATTGAAAGCGGATTGAACTGGATAATGAATGACGGCGTAGAGATAAAAAGGATCGGAGTGAGTGAACGCCTATTTCTTTTTAAATTAGTTGGAAATGTTTTCTGATGACAGATATTTTGCAGTTCCGTTAATTAGGATGCATCTAAGGTAAGAATAACGCAACAGTTTTGAAGGTAGATTTTAATCAGCTATATAAATTGATTAGCAGGATGTTTTAAAAGTTATACTGAATGCTTCATCGTGTTCCTTATGTAATAAATATATTTAATCTATACTACTGTTGTGGGTGAAAATGATAAGTAGGCAAATAGAATTTCTTAGAAAAGTCAGGATTTGAAATATTTTTAGTTAAAAAATTATTAACAAAATTCATCACTTGCCTACTTAGATCACCGAAAAAGTAGGCTATATCGAAGATATTTTAATTTAGACGAACTTAAAAAAATCACCATTCTTTTCTAGCTCAAAGTTGCACTGCTCATTATCGTGCGTCATTACTCGTCGCCATTGTTACTAGTCTCGCCGTTTAGAACTTGCGGTTGAATTTTGACAACGGCAGCGGCGGCCGCTGCGGCATCAGTTGGAGAGAAGAATTCCCTAGCATAGGGGAATAAATCGTGCAATTGCGTGCGCAGCCGATTCAAATTGTCGGCATCTACTGTGCCAAATAGATCGCCAGACCGGAGCTCAATGTAGGCATTGGAGCAGGCTTCCAGTTGGCGCTCAATACCGGCTGCTGAGCCGGCGGACAGGGCGGCGGTCAGGGCTGCTAAGCAGGCCGACTGGCTGGTGGAGCCTTCCAGCTCGTATTTTAGACGGAGGCCTGGCGTTGAAAATAGAAATTTGAATTTTTACAAAAGTACTTAATGCACGATTTATCCTACGCGGCGCTCTGATGTGCCAGCGGCCCAGGCTCGATTCCTAGTGCAGTTACATTAATTTAGGGCTGAATTGGAATCTTGGCTTCGCTCTGCTCTAAAGTTAGGGCAGATGTACACTCCTGAGTATGTGCCTGTGCGTATGATTGCATAGGTATTAGGGGAGCCTGCTCACGGAAGTCGGCGGAAGGGGCCGAAATGCTTCTAAACGGTTGTGTGACAATGTCGCTTAAAGTGCGCCAGGGTTTTGAGGATTTTGGGAAATGATCCAATTCTAAATCTGTTATTTTATTAGTTACTTTGTTCCCTATCCATACCAAAAGCCGCTCATGCATTTAGGCTTACCCCAGCAGGTGTTCACAAAATTGCCGGCACTCTTAGCTAGAAAGGCGTCATTAAAAGCTTTTGGCGCAACGCTGGCGCTGCCAAACAGACTGGGCAGGTGTTGCACAATCAGAGCTCGAACTGGCGGCTCCATAGCGGCCATGGCGCCCTGCTGATCGGCTGTCATAGCCAGGAAGCGAACTAAACAAGCGTGCAGCCAAGGATGGCTAGCATCGATTGACTTGGCTTTCAATAGGCAGCGCAGCATCAGCAGCGGACGTTGCCTCGCCCGATAGACATCGAAGCCGAGGCATTGAGCTTCCACACTGTCCGGGCACAGATTGAGCAGCGGGCGAAGAAAGGTCACGGCCTGATCTAACGGCTTATCAGTGCGGGCCAGCTTCTCAGGGTCGAGAGCCTCCTCTTTGAATGCGTTTGCGTCCGAATCGGCGTCGTGCTCTTTGTTATGCGCCTTTCTAGCCGCTAGACGGGCCGCTTGCTCTTGTTCGGCTTTTTGGCGCTCCTGGCCAAATTATGGAATAGTTCTTATTTCTTAGGCGTTTCATTATGATATTTAATATATGAATAAATCTTTAAGCTAGTGCATTTAGTTTAATAATAAAGTGCATGTGACTACTCTTAGACAGTAGTAGAATTTGCATATGTAAAGATAAAGTTTTTAATACTTTACTATTTATATCTGTTCTTGAGTAGTACACTAGTGAATTTTTCAAGTGAGCAACCTTAAATATTTAAAAACTCGGTAATACCAATTATGTAATTGTTCATACCTGTTCGGCCCTTCTCTGAGCCTTTCTCTGTTTGCTTCTCAGCTTTTTGGCTTCTCCAGCAGACAGGCCGTCATTTTTTCCAACAGAGTCGTCAGCCAGAGCGTCCAAAGGCCGCCTATGCAGCATGAGATAGGTGTCAATAGCTAATCGGGCCGCAGTAAAATAATACGGATGCGCTTTGAGCTTGTCCTCTAGCCTCAGCATGGACACGTACGCTCTTAGTGTCATCTTGCGCAAGCAATATGAATGGAAATCGAATTGGTCCTCGACCATTTCGTTGAAATGGCGTTCAACTTCGTGGCACTTTTTTAGGGCCTGGCCGTACTGGCCCAGGCGTTTGTAGGAAGCGGCGCATTCGGTCAGGTACCACATGCACTGCATGTCGGCCAGGTGCTCACCGGCGATTGTGCCCTCCTACAAAAAAACAAAACGTACACAATGTAATTTTATGCTTTAGAAAGTTTTCGACGATACATATCGGCTACGCAAATTTAAAACATGGCTTTAGTTTATATTTTCACTCGTATTATTGAGTACTGTGCGTTAAAAATATTCAGAACACTGAAAAAATTGCGCTACCAAAATCGCAAAAACTCGGGGCCAAGCCGGGATTCGAACCCGGGACCTCTCGCACCCGAAGCGAGAATCATACCCCTAGACCACTTGGCCGGCTGATCCGAAGGTGGCGAGACTGGCAACATAAACTGAGAGGCAGATTCGCAGGTTAAGCTGTGATAAACTTATTGTTAACGTGACCTAAGCTAACCTGTAACCAGCTTACGTAGGTAACCGATTGCATAAATTAAAAACATATTTAGAATACAAGTTAAATGCACAACTTAGCTTTTGAAAAGAACCGTATATTGGCGTAAGCATAGACATCTAAGACAGCAAAACAATAAATCTGTTGTTATTTGCATATGAATCAAATCATTATCTTAAATTTGTATTGAATAATAATCACAATTTACTTGAAAACTACTGAAAGTAGCATTATTATTCAAAAAGTAAATTTCACTACAAAAGTCACTATTGGTTATTATAGAGATAGATAGATAGATAGTCAGATAGATTAAGATTATTACTTACCCGAGTGAACCGACCAAGAAACTGTTCAGCCTCCTCCATCCTGCCAGCCTGTATCAGGTAGCGAGCGCAGACAGAATTGACGTATCGATCGGCCGTGTCTAAACTTTGCGCCTCTTTTAAATATTCGCAAGCTGACACGATATCGCCGGCGTCTTTGTAGATTTGGCCTTTGAGCGAGTAGAGCTCGGTGAGGGTTGGGGTGTGCTCAATAGCCAGATCGATCACGCGCAGGGCCTCGGCCGGCCGGCCCAGCTTGCTATAGTGCTGGGCCAAGTAGTACCAGACCCACACCAAGGTGGAAGGCGGCTCGGCGCTAGAGGCCGGATCCGATTCGCCGAATCTGCCGCAGTCAGCTAGACTGGACCGATAGCCTTCAACCAATCGGAGCGCGACATCGGCTTTGCCAGGCTGGTCGTACAGGCCTTCAACCAATCGGAACAGTTGCGGCACGCCTTTGTGAAACGCCTGCCTAAGATAGTTGTCAAGCTCTTTAACGAATTCGTCGCCGGTTAGAAAATCCAATGGCAACCGTCTGGGCATGGCGGCGCGCGGATGCGTCTTGCGCAGGTCAGCGTAGATAGCCATCCGTTCGACTGGTCCGCTTGGCTTGAGCAGCTCCTCTAGCTGAGCATAGTAGGCTCGATTCTCCGGATTAACGCTAATTAATTCTCTCATGACGGTCTCAGACTCGGACAGGCGGCCGAGCTCCGAGCAGAGGCGGGCGCGCACCTCTTTGGTGTAGGTTCGATCCATTATGTTAGCGTCGTGCTCGTTAAGAAAGTCGAGCGCAGCTTGCTGTTGGCCAGCTTCCAGCATCACGGATACCATGTACAGTAGCAGCTCAGAGTGCTCATAATCGTACTGGCTAGATGGTTTCTGAGTCTTGCAATATTCCTTCAGTATAGCCAAAGTGCCATCGTAGTCGCCTAGCAAATGAAAGCTCATTGCGTATCCAATCCAAGATGCTTTCTGTTGCGGTCTCAGCAGCAACAGTTGATAGCGGGTATCCCTATAGCCATCTAGAATGCGCATTTGCACCTGCAGCAGAGACAAATCGCGCAATATTTGCATATTGTCCGATTCAAATCGTAGAGCGCATTTGTAAGCTTTCATAGCTTCGTCGTATTTGCGTTCGGCTCGTTGCAACAAGCCAAATACGTGCCAACCTGATTGATAAGCAAATAAGAATGGAGCATTTAAGCTACTGTTAGTAGCACGCTTGGAATAAATTTAATAAAAATAAAATCGAACATAAATTTTTCAGTACTTACAAATACAACTCTTTAGATTGTTTTTTAGGCCGCGCTTGACCAGTTCCCATGCCTCATCTTTCTTACCCATGTAGCTGAGTATGAGGCCTTTCATTGCCAAAGTTTCTGCAGGTTAAATAATTATAATTGACAATTAAATACACAATTGCATATTGCCAATAATTCCATATTTCTCATTGTAAAACAAAACTTACCACCATGTTCACTAAATTTTGGATTGGACAGGATCTGTTTGGCAAATTTGAGTCCATTTTTGTATTGCTTCTGTTCGTAGCATTTCTACAATGAAGGAATTAAGATGAAGTGTTATTATAGTAAGGTTGTTTAAACTGTTTTTGCTTAAGATAGATTCTTATATTGGTGTTATATTTAGGTATTCACTTTGTATCGAATTTCTTGACTAATAAGCCATTCTTATCTCAGCTGATATTGTTGTTAATAACTATAATATGCTATTCACAAAAAATTAAATGTATGCTAAACATTGTTTCAAATAATTTGATAAATGAAACATACTATTTGTTTTAAAAATGCTATATATGAGCTAATATATATCAATTGTTAATGAATCAAGTGTATGCAATATTTGTTTACCTACTAGAATGTGTATTTGTACTTTTCTGTGCCTTTCCTGCATATTTTATCTGTCCTTGCTGATTAGACTTGCACTGCTAAAGGACAAAACTATTAAGTTTGGCTTTATCAAGGTCCATATGATAAATATAGAACAATATGCAATCTACAATCTATTATTCTTTGTGGTGCTATTGAAAGCCACAAAAAAGCATATTTGTTGCATGCTATGCCTTTTTTGAGTTATTCAAGTGTTTTCAAGCTGTGGAATTATAGTACCATTTGAAAACAGGATTATACTAATGCAATTTGAAACCTATGCAATTTTCCAAATGTTTTTGAGAGATAGTAATAATCTTTTTTCAATCATGGTTTTGATGCTTTTCAATCATTTTGCTTTATACCTACTTTGACCACCCTGTCCCTTGGGCTAGATCAGCTAAATGTTGCACCAATATAACTAGGATGCTAGATAGCAATAGTAAAAAATTCAAAAATAAATGAAATACAAATATTTCTATTCAACTTTTATCACTTATATTTCTAAGCCTTTTGACCCATAGAAAGTGCAAATCTTTAAAATACCAATAATTATACAACTATAAATTATTAAACCTACAAAATTTAAACTACTACATTCTAACCCTTAGAACTATTTTTGCACATATATATTCCTAAATCTGAAGTCATACTAAAACAAATACCTATTAATAGTTAGGATAGAAGCAAATAGAAATATAAGGGTAAATTAGTGTCAAACCAAGATTTGAAAAAGCATTGATCTCATTAGCTGGGATGCCATGCTATATAGATTGAGAGGTGATGTCTGTCTGATGTCTGAGATACAAAGAAAAACTCTAGCCTTTGCCACTTTCTATCTGGTCTATGGAACTTTTCTTCTCTTTTTGTCTTTTTTCTTCTTACTCTTATCTCATTTCTTTTTTTTTTCTATTAAAAATATTTCATTGAAAAAATAGACACTTAAGTTAAAGGCTAAGTTTAGATCAAAAGTTAAGAAATAAGAAAATAAAAAAAATTAGCAAAAAATTATAGCAAAAATTTTATAATAAATATATTATATTTAACAGGGTTCCATTTGCATATGCTGTTTGCTTTAGACTTTATATAATTTTTAGACTTTTAGGCTTTATTCAACTGTTAACTTTGTATAATATTCAAAAAATGCTATTGTTCTATATTGTACTAATAACATACTGGCATTATTTTGATTTATCTTACCATTTTTTAACCAAAAATATGTTTACCAAAACATATATATTGCCTATAAACATATCTGTTTATTAGTAATAAGTTATTGTTTATTTCTCAATCAGGCATGGCACTCAGCATGAACCAGACTATGGTCTAATATATGTCATGTTATCTTTTGTGAGTCTATCTTATTCTTTATCTTGCCCACATTTCCCAACAATGGAATGATCTGGAAACCATACGAACACAGCTTAATATACTCTCATAATCTCAATATACTAATTCTGATGTATAATTCAATATATCTTTACCTACACCTATAAAAATGAAAACAGTATGTACAAAATTACTTTGCTATAGACTTCCAAACTGCTCAATCAAATTATACCAAATTTTGCACCTACCCTAAATTTACTATAGAAATTGTCATAGGCTACCTATTCATGCCCTATTCATAGGCTACCGGTTTAAAATTTCTATGCAAAATTTTCATGGTTGTAACTGATTTCCTTTTCAATAAAATGATGCACTACTCATATTAAGGAGGTGCAATGCTTTCTCTTTCAAAAATTCCTGTTTGCAGATTTTAAAGTGAACTGTGTCTATTGCTAGATATAGAATAATATACACACTGCAAAATCTATATAGAGAGCATTAAGTGAAATGCACTTTGAAACTGCTTTTTTGACCCTAGATTTGTCTAAGCCTTTGTACTTTGTCTAAGTATAAAATGCTCCTTTCTTGGCTAAAAAAGGCTTTGCATAGGGGCGCATTAAGATTCTAGCTATGGTCTATAGTTAGCCCAGCTGACCATGTCAGCAAGAATGAAGCTTTTGTATTTGTAGCTCTAGCACAAAAAGGTTAAATTGTAGAAAACATATAGTTACATAAGTATAAGTATATATAAGTATTTACAACTACATATAAGTACATATAATTATATATATATAAGTTATTAAGTTTTAGGCAAAGTTAGGCTTGGGCTGATCAGATTTTTAGCACTAACCTTTTTTAAAATCCAGTAGTTCAAACATGTGGAACTTTAAAACTTTTTTATATAGTATAGCTATATTCATTTTTAGTCTTGTTGTGAGAGTTGTCTAGATATAAAATATCAAATGACATTTATGCTCCAGAAGTTTTAAAGCATTGCTAATAAAAGCATTACCTTTAACTATACATTGCATTTCATTGTTTGGATCTTCACTTCAGTATCATTGACATTGTTAACAGATACCTAATTGTCAATTGCTAGTCTGACTTTGTCTTTCCATTCTTTGTATAAGACACTTTCAAAAAGATGTCAAAGAGACAAGCTTCACCTGCCATAGCCACACCTGGCCCTAGCCTTGCCACATCTGCTATACCAAAGTGCTTAAGACCAAAACAAGGTATAGTAATGTGTACAGTTAAGACTATAATTGACTGCGAAATGTAGATGAAAAAAGAGTCCTGCTTAAGACATCATAGGGCTGACACAGTTCTGGAGCTGCTTGGTCATCACAAGATTGATGATCAGCAGAAATAGAAGTTGTTGAGGCATACTGTAGCTCTGCAGCAGACAGAAAATTCTTTGTACAAATCACATAATTGGGAAATGCAGACAAGTGGCGAATCTTGGTATGACTTAGGCCTGTCTGATCAGCATTTTTTAACTCCCTAATTGCAACCTCCTGCTTTGCCATCAGTAGATAAGTAGCATGGTATTGAGGCTGCCTTGCAAGAGGAAATCTATTTACTGAGACAGGAACAGATCAAGTTCTATCTATAGATTTCATCTCACAATGAATGCATCTGCTGTTTTCATCTAAAGCTGCAGCAATGACCGCAAACAAAGCATATCAACCAGCAACTCAATTGGCAGGAGCACTTGCAAGACTGGCAATTCAAAGTGAAGATGCAAGTTGCAACCATCCAAAAGCTTTAGTTGGAAGCAAAAGATAAGAGCTGGCAACGCTGCATTAACAAGAAGGCCAAGAAAGCCACTTTTGACCTAAAATGCAAAATTTGAGTTCTGAAAGGCCAGTAAGACGATGCTTACAAGTGGATAATTAGAGACTTTGTGTTTGAGATGATGACAATGGAAGCCAAGCCAAAGGGAGCATTGCAGTACTCAAGCCAAATAATGTTTTATATGCATCATTGGTTCTGGACTACCATGTATAGCTGCAGCATGTCTAGACTTGTATTTGCAAAGTGCTGCAATGTATTGGCAGATTCAAGCACACTGACAAACTGCATCTGCCTGCTGCTGCAATTATTAGTGCCACTGAATACAGCATGAATAGTTGTTTAGCTAAGGCTAGTGTCATGGACACCTTGCTTGAAGCTGCCCAAGGCAACACTCTATTGACCTTAATGACAAATGCAACTAAAAAGGGCCAGAACTACTCCAAGATTTAGGTATGTTGACACTACTTGTATATGTACATTATTGTTGATCCATTGTTGATGATTGTATGCTAGTGGATAAGTTACATATTTGATAAAACACATTATGAGAGTACAATTTCTAACATAGTGTGCATTTTTCATAGATCAACACCAGAGACTTTTGCCAAGTAGGCCTGTTGCTTTGAGGTCAAGGATGGAACTGCTACAGTCTATATGGAAGATATAGATGCTGCACTCAATGAGCTTGTCAATTCATACAGCATATTAGTGATAGCTAATTCTAGTGCTAAGGATTGCCAGAAACTGAAAATGAGCCTTTTTGTGCATTAATTTTTTGATGACTAATTGCCATGTCATTAACAGATCATTGCTGGTATATAGATTGACTATTATACTAAACATTGCATATAATGAAGGCAAGTTTGGAATAAGTTTCTAACCAGTTTCTCCTCTAACCCCTCCCCCACCCAGGTGCTTCTCAATAATATGCGCATGTAGCTAGCAGCCCAGCAGGGACTCGAACCCCTAGAGAGTATATTAGCACTTTTCTATGGGATATACCTAATCGTGAACTTGGCGTCAGCTACTGAGAATGGACTTTGCAAGTTTGAGAAGTGTGTCTCCCCATATTTGCTAGGGGTCGCTTCTCTATCTGATTTTTGGCCTTTGCAGATAGAATCAAGGATGCAGCAAACTATTTGCACTGTCTGCAAAGCTAAAGTTCCAATATGAGGATAGCGCCTATTGGGAACATGGAGAGATCCTCTGTCTATTCTCACTGTTGGACGAAGCAAAGATATCCTTGATCAGTGCTTTATTATTGCCTTAGATGACTACCTAGACAAGGAATACAAGTATAATCTCTACGTTGATTACATGAAGAAAGACTATTATGTCCTATTAATACTTGCAAAGGATTCTAGAAGCATAGATGAGGATAAAGATGAAGAGAATGATTATTTTAAAGATTTTTATATACTTTTTTAGTGCTACAGCTGAGATTCTAGGGGCATTTTAGTGCCACAAGGGGTGTATCTATTGTGCTCCTATGTAGTAAAGCAGAAAATTGGGATCTCAATGTAGAGTAGCCAAATTTGGTATGTTTGTATTATAGACTAGCTGAATAGCTAGATAAGTGGAACAGCTAGGCTGCCAAATAGCTAGCTAGTAATGAGCTAGTAAGTAGGATAGCAGAACATTATATAACCACTGGAGTATTAGAGCATTGAGAATCTCCTATTTCCCATTTGAATACACTACTGTACCAGAGAATAGTTACTTTTTTGTTAGTTACTTTAATTATTAATTGTTACCTACTCATTTAAATTAAAAATAGTTTTTAAAGCCTTAAATTTTTCTATCTTTGCCTTCAATTCTAAATTATACAATTGATTATAGGACAAGGCATTTCATACAATAAATATAATACATTGTTATTTCTGCCTTATACCTATAGTGTTTAACTAATTTAAGCCTAAATTTCATTAAGAGTGACAAAATCTTAAATTTTGAGACCTTTTCTATTTGCTTTGTCTTGCCATTTAATATAGAAAAATAGCTTCAAAAAGCTTTCATATTTTGGATTAAAAAAAATTTGATTTTTCATATTTTTAATAACAAAACCAATACATTGAGATAGAACTAAGAACTTCATGAGCAACAGAGATTTCTTCCTAAAATTTGTGCTCTATATATGTAGTTTTGCATACAGAACACAAATTTGAAATTGTTTTGTCTTTCTCTCTATTAGAAATTGTAAAAAAAGATTTTAAGTACATAAAAGTATGATGTAGAAAATTTTCTTCACTAAAAACATCAAATATTATAGTATTTTTATCTACCTTTATGTTTATACAAAGATAATTTGTTTAAAACATTGTTTTCAATGAAAACTTTTGACTTTATGATTGTATTTTCTTCTGTAAAAAAGGTTGCAAGTTTTTTGCAGCAAAAGTGTGGTCCTAGTCATTTTATCAATTGGCATTTTGTCAAGTGGCCATTTTGTCAACTTGGTTTTATCACTGGTCATTTTTTCAACTAGCCAATGAAGCAATCTCAAACCTTGGTCACTTTGTCAACTGGCCAATAGGGAGTTTCCCAACATTGGTCACTTTGTCAACTGCCAATAAACTATCCCCCACCACTACAAAAAAAGTAAAATTGAACCCAGAAATGACTAAGGCAATAGGCTAATTTAATACCCTTCTAAAACATCTTCTGGCTTTTGATTGATGCATCTCTGTTATATGCTTGTACATGTACTAACAAAATATAATGCGCTTATATGTTTGAAATGTGTGCAGCACGATGGGCTGAAATCCTATGTTCCACATTTGTATATGTTAAATTTTGAATGCAGAAGTTAATTAAGAAGTACATGTAGTTGAGGAGTACACGGACCGAAGATAATACTTGAAGTGGCCGGGTCTTCTATTCACAAAATATACATAGCAATAGGTCTTGACATTGTATAGCAAGATGGTCTCAATCACTGCCTTGCCTGGAACAATGCTGCCTTCTAGTGGTCAACTATATATTAAGCTGGCCTTGGACTGCAAGACTCCCTAGACTATATGTAACTATACTGTAGCTCAAGCCAGTAGTGTTGGAACATATTTCATGGTAGGGGGGCTATTGATAGGAGGGCACATTGCACATAATTTCTTCTAATCTAAGGGCACTTAAACTCCTGCTGTTATATCAGTTTGTGGCATTATGACACAACTAGGCCAATATTCAATTCTGTGTTAGAGTAGCCAAAAGTCTGAAAATGCTCAAATTTTCAATGAATTTAAACATTTTATAACTGTACTGCATTCATTTCAAGGACTATGCTTAAAGTGACTTTAGTGGTTCTTGACTAATTTATTTAGTACACAGTCATATAGATATTTCAAATGAATGAAAATTGCAAGGGCAAGAACAGTAATTTTTTGGATCTCTTGGCATTGTCTCTATTCTATACGCTAACAGCATTTTAGTGATTTTTGTTACAGCGCCCATAGTGGTTTAAGTTTTAAGATTGCGGCAGACTTGAAATTTTGATCAGAGGTGCCAAAGGAGAAGGAGAAAGGCTAAAAACTAAAACAGGGGTCATCAAACTCTAGTTCACGGGCCATATGTGGCCCGCAAAGCCTTTCCATCTGGCCCTCCATAGGAATGAAACTGTTTGGGACTTGTTATTGACATTGTCAATTTTTGCAACTTAGTATTTTGCCACAACTTAGAATTGGGATAGCAACGTTTGCCTGCCAGACGTTTGCCAGCCAACGTTTGCTTATGGGACCTTTGCCAGCCGACATTTGCCAGTGGAACATTTGCCAGCCGAAGTTTGCCTGCCAGACGTTTGCCTGTGGGACGTTTGCCAGCCAACATTTGCCAGCCGACATTTGCCAGCCAACGTTTGCCAGCAGGACGTTTTCTAGCTAAAGTTTGCCTGCCGGACGTTTGCCAGCCAATGTTTGCCTGCCGGAAGTTTGCCAGCCAAAATTTGCTAGCCAAATTAAAGCAAGTCAGTGAAAAATTTGATACTCAAATATTCGCAGTTTAGCAGTTTGACAAAAACCGTTTTTATTCCAACTTTTTGACAGTTATTTGCATGTATACAAGTTTGAAAGCAAAATATATAAATAATGCAGTTTATCAGTCTAATGTCTAATATCTAGTTTAACAATGATTTTGGCACAACATATCAAAAGATGAACATTGGGTTTGCCTTGTATGAAAGCAATAACAATTGTTGTGCTGAAAAGATGAAAACTTCCTATCTCCTTATGGCCTTCAAAACATTTTTCATAGATTTTGAGTGCTGCGTACTTCTACTTTAGTAGTCCTTGGCGTGACTAAGCTTTGCATACATAGTGTCTAGTGCTTGCTATCCTACTAGCTTGCTACTGGTGGCTTGTCTGGCTATTCAGCTATATAGCTTACTATAAAAACGTACCGCATTCGACTTGTCTACACATGTACATTGAGATTGCATTTTCCTGGCTTACTTGAGTAGTAATACAACAGAATTGGAATCAATTTGCTTACTTTTGGATCTCCCAATAAACTGAGAAATATATGAGCCAAAATTACCGCTCAGCAGCTCTTTTTGTTTGCCTCATAACCTAATTGCTGGAGATTCCCGTTGTAATCTGCGCGTCTTCTTTTGCACATCAAAAATCAAACATCTCAAACTGGGAAAAAGGATACACAATTGTCAAAAGTAAACAATATTTTCACATTCAAAGTGAAATCCTATCTATCTATCTAATATTTTCACATTCAAACTTGTATACATGCAAATAACTGTCAAAAAAATGGAGTAAAAATAGTTTTTGTCAAACCGCTAAACTGCAAATGTTTCAGTATCAAATTTTTCACTGACTGGCTTTATATTGGCTAGCAAATTTTGGCTGGCAAACTTCTGGCAGGCAAACGTCAGCTGGCAAATGTCCGGCAGGCAAACGTCCAACTGGCAAATGTCCCGCTGGCAAACATCTGGCAGGCAAACTTCGGCTGGCAAACGTCCTGCTGGCAAACGTCGGCTGGCAAACGTTGGCTGGCAAATGTTGGCTGGCAAACGTCCCGCAGGCAAATGTCAGCTGGCAAACATCCTGCAGGCAAACGTCGTAGACCCCTTAGATTCCTATGGCACTTTTATTACACTTGCAAAATCATTTTCTGAAAGTGGCAACTGGCACAAGGAAATGAAGTTGCCAGATGGGCCTTTGATTAGTGATGGATTGAAATTATTTTTCAAATTGAAATCAAAATTTTCGGTTCCTTAGAATCGAAATCAAAATTGAAATTGAAATCGAAATTTTTGAGCTTAACAAATTTTTACTTTTTTGCTAATCATCCCTATAGGAAAAAGTTGTAAAACTGCAGACGGTGTCCGGCGCACTTTTGAAATTTTTCTAAAGTGCAGCGCGCGCACAGGCACATTGCCTGCGTGCGCGCTGCCCTTTCTTACTGGCTGCTGCTCTAGCAAATACATATACATTGAAATGGGTATAATACCTCTGTTGAAAAAATTTCAATTTCAAAAAAAATTTAGAAGTGAAAATTTTGGTAGTGTCTAAAAAGTCGCTAAAAAACAAACTACTTTCTACTACATATACATATATTACTTTTTGCTTAAGCAGTAAATTGAAAGTAAAAAAGTGAGTGTTGATCATACTAAACTTTGTTTTTCTGAATTATGATTTTGGGAAATTTCAATTTTGATTTTGGAAAGTTAGCGAATTTTGATTTCAACGAAACTGCAGATCTTTTGGAACATCTCTAATAATCCTAAAGCGGGGTAAAATAGTTTGACTCTTTTTTAAAGCGCGCGTCCGCAGGTTTTTAACATTTATTCCAATAGGGCTAATCATGCAAAAAGGTTAACACCTTGCCTCTGCATGTATGAGCTTATATGTTTTATAAAAAGTATCTTTGATATGTTTAAACCAGAATACTTAGGATTTAACTTACTTTAAAAATACAAAATAGAAAATGCTAGTGTATTATGTATTATACACTCGTACATAGAAATATAGTAGAAGTTGTATTATACTTCACCGCTGTTTAAGCTGAAGATCTAGATACGAATAGCCTATATCCATTTTATTAAGGCTTTAAGTCTAGCCAATTAAAATCCACGCTGATGAGATCAGCCAGTGGGCTTGTAGAGGTTGAGGTGGGTGCAGCACAAGGCCTGGAACAGTGTGTGCCCCGCACAATCTTTCTTGTAGAAAAGGTGATTCTCACCTCCCCACTGAGTCTTTGAACCGCATTTCCTTTCACTTCCTATAGATTTTCTTTATTGTGTAGCATGATCATCAATGTCTAAATTGTTAAAATATAACCAAAATTTTGAAATGATTTTTGATGAATGGTGTCAAAATTTGAAATTGAAATCAAAATTATTTTGATGCAAAATTAGTTTTGAAATTCGGAATATCGATATCGAAATCAAATTTTGATCCATCACTACCTTTGATGCCAAAAATCCAGTTGCTAATGAGATTTTCAAGGGCCAAAAAAACCCATATGGCCCAAAAAATAAACCTAGCTCCTTTTTTCTATGAGTATGCCAGCTCATATTTCTTTTTTCTATTCCTTATCCTCTCCCTCTTTTGGCTTGCAATCATCAGGGACTCCTAGGCACATTTTGCTTAGGCCCTGCGAAGCAGACCTAGAAGGGCAATCATTGTGCTAGGTTCTCAATTTGGCCTTTGAGGTAAAAATTTTGCTGACTTTACATGTAAAAGCACTAGGCTTAGACACATGGCCAAGTATTGTATAGCTACTTAAGCAGGAATACACAAATCAAGACTCAAGCACACTGTGGTAGTACTGCATATAGTATAGTATTGCTATGGTATTGCTCAGTTTGCATGTCTGCCTATGCTTTTTTATAATGCATTGTACATTTTAGTGTTAAGCATAGCAAGGCATGAAATGCCTTATACATATATGGCATGATCAATCAATGAGTGTGCATGAATTGTACATAATTATATACTCTGATCAAGAGCATTACCAGATATCAAGATTCACTGTGGGGCTTTGATTGACCATGCACAATGAGGTAAAGGGGTGGAAATTAATGCATGCAGCCTACCAATTTTTACAACTCTATGGGGGACTTTATAGCAGTCCTTAATGCATTTTGATAAAAGAAATACCCATGTTACATAGTCGCATGTATGGTCACATAGACATAACATACAAATACTCAAGATTCAATAATGCCTGGACAATGCCTGAACATAACCTAGTGCATATAGGTGATGCATTTGCATAGAATATTTGCATTGAAACAAACATTTAACCTATGGACATATAGTCTAGTATAGTGATGGACCAAATGTGGATTTTTGCAAGTTTCCGAAACCGAATCCGAATGTACAAAAAAAATCCGAATCCGAATCCAAATGTTTCCGAATGTAAGCAAAAAGTGTAAGGTAAACGGCGGGAGTAACTATGACTCTTTTAATTTACGAAAATGTCTCGTCATCTAATTAGTGCGCACATAAATTGACTGACAAGATTCCATCTCTCCTGGGATTATATTCGTACTCGTACTTTTATCTTAGGGGTCGGATGTGATCACAATCGTGAATTCAAGACCATTTTTTCACAATAGTGATTTTGTTGAAACCTGTTCCATCAGTTGTGAATTTCTGCTTACGTTTTTATTAGAAATATAACTTTTCTACTTGATTTACCAAAAAACGTTGAACACAATGTATAAAGAATTAACAAATTTTAAATTTGTTGACTTGATAGCATTACGGCCGAGTAGCTATTATCAATATACGAGTATGATTTCTTTTCTTGTTTGTTATTTTCAACACTTGTAACTTACAAGCTCAATATACATGTATGCTAATATAAATTCACAATCACGATCACGCCTGCCTTTGAAAAATTCACGCATGACCAAAATCTTCTACTTGTCCGACCTCTACTGATATCTATCGCGAAACCAAATTTAAAGAGACGGACTTAGATAGGAAATTCAGTTCTACTTCTACTGTGTTACATGAACATCTAATTCTAGTACTACTGACTATAGCTAATGAGTGACATATATACAGTGCAATTATGATAATTTTACTGTACGTACGTACAGTCCATGTGACCCGTGCAGTTGCAATTATGCATTTTGAAAAAACCTGTTATTACACTTAAACAATAATTACCAAAATATTTCCGTAACTTTAGGTTTATCGTCTTACGGGTCCCTAGGTTTAGTAAATTTACTTATTTAACTTTTTTTAAACATATATTGCTGCAAAAATAGACAATCGTAGAAAAAAAGAATAACGTGATAGATTTTGCTCTTTGCCTTTTAATTTTCTTTCTTTTTAGTTTTTAGTTTCTTTATTTAACGGGTTGCATGCTTTGGTTTTTGATTTGTGATATTTATTTTAGATTTGAATTTTAGAAGCACATTCGGAAATATTCGGAAAAAAAAATTTTCGAATCCGAAACATTCGGATTCCTATAAAAGTAAGACTTTTTTTCGGATTCGGATTCCGAATCCGAATATTTGGATCCATCACTAGTCTAGTATTGCAAAATTGCAAAATTTGATCCTTTAAAAAAATAAGGCAATTAATGAAATCAAGTCATCAATATAACAATTGTAAGCTATACAAGATTATGCAGCTGTATAAGCTACATGTGTATTATTCATATAATAAAAATTTTGGTCACTTTGTCAACAAGCAAATGGGAAAGACCTAGCATTGGTCACTTCATCAACCACTAATAAAATTGCCACCCTAACACTTTGGTCACTTGTCAACCAAGTTGACAAAATGCCAGTTGATAAA
This sequence comes from Macrostomum lignano, assembly GCA_002269645.1. Lineage (NCBI taxonomy): Eukaryota > Metazoa > Platyhelminthes > Macrostomidae > Macrostomum > Macrostomum lignano. The sequence continues at coordinate 374,710 of NIVC01000042.1, forward strand.
ATGACCATCACCCAAAAAGTGACTCACTTTCATGGTAAACTATACCCAATTAATGAACTTTCTTGGGTCAACTTATAGGTACTTATACCAGATATTATTGCAATTTTCTTTGAGATTAGGCCCTACAGAGTATATTTCACTTTTCTTTAATTCCTTAATAGTTTCAGAGTATTTTAAACTTGAAGTGGCAACATTTTAGCATATTCTAAAAAAGTCGCACATTTTTTCAATCTCACTGAAGTCCCTACAATTGGATTCTAACTAAAACATAAGAGTTCAATAAATTAGGCAGATTGTCAAGCCTAGGGCCTATTTATATGCCAACTGTCAATGCAATAACCAGAGTTAAACACAAATATAAAAAAACAGAAATACTCACTACAATGCGTTTAAATATGGATTGCTCTTTTGGTGGAAGCTGTTGACTTGAAGTTTGAGACATTTTGCACAATTATGTTAAGTATCTAGTTGTCAATAAAAACGTTTAAAAAACATCAACATTCTACGAAAGAGTATAGCTAGGTTTCGGAATCGACTCGAAGATCAAAAGCCTCAAGACAATATTATCTGGAATCTAACCCAAGTTCTCAGTGCCAATTGTAGAACAGTTAGACAAATAAAAAATAAATGATATCGTGTATCCGATCGACTTTCGCAGTAAGTGAATGTCAGTTGATGCGCAATTAAATTTTCTCCTGCCCAATCTATAGAATTGCCAAGATAAAACAAAGTAACAAAATTTATCTCTAAGTTTTGAGTAACAAATGCAAAATCAAAAGCGCTAAATTTTAAAAAAATTTAAAATCATAAAAAATTTTAGCTTTTTGCCATGTCTATTATTTTCCGGTTTGGCTGACGCACAAGTGAGCCACAGTTAACTGTTTATTTATTGTTGCGTTCCCCAAATATAGATCTATGCTTATCTATACAAAAATTACAACGTCAGCCTAATGACTATATACAGTGGCAGCTATATACAGTGGGTCCTTGAGTTAGCTCAGACAATTAAAAACAGTAACTTAGACTCATGGATAACTACTCTAGTTGCCCATGCTTAGACTCCATGGTAGAGTGCAATTATAATGGGTGTGTATACATTGCATGTAATTAGATATACAATTATATATACTATATTATATAAGGTATTTACATGTATGTCTTCTGGCTGCAAGTTATACGTTTATATGTATGAAATTTAAAATGGATCCGAATTCATGCAGGAAAAAATTCAAAATTGGTTCATCTTTTTAATTTATATCCACTTGTGATGCAATATTCCTACATGTACATGTGCAGTGTATGTACAGTATATACATGTAGGGACGCCGAAGCAAGGACAAACAAAAGTAACGGCGCTGCAAAATATATGGCGCTTGTGAATGGATCTAAAGTGACACAACAAAAAACGGTGGCGCTAAAATCTTGCGATCCATGGTTAATGGGATGCAGGAATATCTACACGCATACATGTACAAGTCACATGCTACATGTATGTGCATGGATGTTTAAAGTATCTCGACATGTACTATACATGTCAATTTGTTGTCCTACACACGTGCTCTGTATATACGTCCAGCAGTTTGATGTAGGAGAATGATTTGTAATGCCACTGGTACTCAGCAGACACATTCTGTCTGGGCCCAGAAATGGCCGGGCTTTCAATTCAATTCTTTGCTATCCGACGTGGAGCAGAAGGTGCGGGCAGGACGCAAAATCCTACCTGTTACAGCGAGCAACTACATGTAGGTCGTATTTATCTAAGAGAAGAGAGCGGGAGACAGGGAGCAGGGAAAATTTGAAAGGTAGAAAGCTACGTAATCCTAAGATTAGCTAATCCCATCCCATCAACCCATCTTAACTTTGACTTGGCCGTACATGTAGATGCAGTCGGGAGCTGTAAACGCCATTTCGCGCGCTCTCCCTGAAAAGCCGCATAGGTTGGGTGCGGGGTCGGTCAGAGTTGGCTGAGGCCTGCCGAACCTGCCATTTAGTCCTCGGTCGGTCTAGTGGCGAGTAACTACTCTTAGATCCTTGCAGTAGCGTGAGCTTCCTGTAAAATTATTTCCGTTCGACCCAGGCCTCCAAATCAACTCGGTGCCACCAGGGGAGTCGTTACATCCTCCTCCCCATCTTGTGACCAGTTATGGAAATCAATAACTTTGCTTCAGGGCGCCAAAATAAGTGTCTGACTAAATTAGTCCCAACAACGCCCAAAATGTAATGTGGGAATACTCGTACTTTGTCGAATTCTTGGCTTTGCCCCCCCCCAAAAAAACCTATGGTGGCGCCCTGGGTGCTACGATTCTAGTGTTGGACAACATGTCCTGCTTTAATTTACGAGTAATAGGCTCTTGATGCCAGCTAGAATGTCGCTGCTCGGACCGCAGCCAAGCAAGAGCAGTTGCACTTGCGTCTCAGTTGGTCGCTGGGCTGTCTCAATTAACCGACTCACACTGGCTTGCAGAGCCACTTACATGTGGGTGCATGCAAACTTCTGCGCTCCGGTAATGCGATTTTTAGCTTTTTTCGGCTGATTGCGGCCATGCTTTTAAAGTTGTTAAGTAGTCCTTGATCCTTAGTCCAGTTCGTGTCATTCCTTGGTCTGGATAGTGTAATTTGTCCGATTAGTTCATTTGTTCGGTTCGTATATGTCATTCATTGATCTGGATAGTGTGTCATTTGTCCGATTAGGTCATTTGTCCAGTTGTGTCATTCCTTGATTTGGATAGTGTCGTTTGTCCGACTGGGTCATTTTTCCGGTTCGTTTCAGTACTCTATCGGAACAGTGTCATTTGTCCGACTAGGAGCTAGGTCATTTGTCCAGTTTGTGTCATTCCTTGATCTGGATAGTGTCATTTGTCCGACTAGGTCATTTTTCCAGTTGTGTCATTCCTTGATCTGGATAGTGTGTCATTTGTCCGACTAGGTCATTTTTCCAGTTGTGTCATTCCTTGATCTGGATAGTGTGTCATTTGTCCGATTAGGTCATTTGTCCAGTTGTGTCATTCCTTGATTTGGATAGTGTCGTTTGTCCGACTGGGTCATTTTTCCGGTTCGTGTCAGTACTCTATCGGAACAGTGTCATTTGTCCGACTAGGAGCTAGGTCATTTGTCCAGTTTGTGTCATTCCTTGATCTGGATAGTGTCATTTGTCCGACTCGGTCCGACGGCCTTCCGTGCATTGAAAATCACGCCTAGCCTTATGAAGTGCCATGAACTCCACAAAGCAGAGTGTCTGTGTCTGACATGTTTGACCACGAGTAAGTCGGGGCCGCAGCGGCGTCGCCAGGGATTTTATTGTGGGGGGGGGACAAAGCCAAGAATTCTACCATGTACATTATTTTCAGAATCGGTGTTGTCAGCACTCATTTTAGCGCCCCAGGCACTCATTTTAGGGCTGCAGGCGCTATGTTTTCTCGCCCTGCAGCAAAATGCATTCATGCAAAGCAGCAAAAACCAAAAGTAAGAGTAAAAAATAAGCAAAAAGTCTACATTTTGCATTTAAAATGTGGAGGGGCCATGGCTACCATTACTGCCCCCCCACTTTCCCTACTGTCCCCCCGTTCCTACGCCTATGCGGGGCCGCTAGCTGTACATCCGGTACGCTTACGTACTCAGAGGTCAACAGAATGGTGTCATAACGGTTTGACTCCTCATTGGCTTCTCGCAAGCCCTGCAAGTTGTTAGTGGTCCAAGTTATACGTTTCAGGGTGCTTTTTGATTCACTGAATTCTTTAAAGTGATTTTAGACGCTCTTATGAACAATATTACTAGTATCTATCGCAGTTAGCAACAAAATATACTTGAAACAAGAACGATGTAGGACAATAGTTTAATAACTTGTTGTTTTTTTCTTTTTTTGAGATCAGCGTACATGTAAATGCGCGGTACGTGTACTTGTCTGCTGTCTGCTACTCCCAGTCTAAAAATAGCAACAGCAGTCACTTCAGAGCGGAGGCCTTGGAAATTCCAAGAAACCCACACAGAGCTTTTTTCACTCGCTTCAATTCTGTGACACGAATGTCAGCTATGTGCGCGGCTTGGGCAGAGAGTGTATCCAAACACAAGCTAATAAGTATACAATACAAGCAATTGAATTATTGCTGCTGCAAGAGCCAATAAGATATTATCACTATGAGCTGTAGTCTAAATTTTATGAGGAATGAATTAACTTGGAATTTCCACGAAAGTGCCTCGTTACATGTATAAAATAAAGGCAAAATCTGAGAATCTCACTTCAAGCAAGTCATGAATTCCAAAAATACAAAACATACTATAAAATCAAAAGCTTCTTCTAAAAGCCGGCACTCCGACTGCAAAGTCCCGGAGTTGCAGACTTTAAAAGCTTGGCGACAGTCAGCAGACAAGGACAACCAGGGGCACTACGAGAGTCCTCTGTTCCAGCAGCTTTACGACCAGCACGAGATGCCAAAGCGTACAAAGGACACCAGGAAATGGCTCAGCGAACCTGTGAAGTACCTGTTAAAGCACCGCCAGGAGGGCAGCCGGTTGCGACTGCTTTCGCTCGGCTGCGGTCCTGGCAGCGACCTCCTGGCAGGTGTCAAGAGCTTGTTGCAGCATCGAGAAGCCTTGGCTTCGGTCGCTAGCATCGCCTGCACCGGAGTTGACTTGCTACCTTGGAAACGGGCCAGCTACTACAGCGAGCTTCGGTTGCTGTGTAAGAGTGATCCCATCTGTCCAAGAATTGACTCGGACTTCAGAGTGGAAGACCTGCAGGAATTCGTGCTGAAGTGTTGTCTGCTACTAGTTCACCTACACAATACTGGCAAGAGCGTTGAGAAAGCTCAGTTCGACCTCATCACCATGAGCTACGCCAACGCAAAGGAGACGCTCAATGAAATCGCCAAACTGCTGCCGTGGATGCTGCGACCCGGCGGCTGCATCGTCATCATTGACAACAACACGGAAAAACTGAGGGACACTGTGAGAGCGGTGCCCGAATACAAAACTGTCTTTATGAATCATGTAAAATTAGTGCTAGCATATCCTGCTGAAGCCGCTGGTTCAGGCTGATGCGCCCTAATTTTCTTATTTTTCCTGTTTGTGTTCCTTGTGGAGTTTTTAAAGATTTTCCGCTCTAAATTCTCTGCATACTACTGAAACGCGATCTTTAAGTAGCATCTTACCAATTTTGTAATTAAGATGGCATTTTAATCGTTTGTGCTTTCTGTGGGAACGATGCGTCATATTTACTGCTTGCTTCGCGGTCCCGGTTATTCTTGCGATTATTTAGCTTTCCTAATCTCTAAAATATTCAAAGATGCCTCTTTTCGACGGTGCGGGACAATTATTCAACATTCAATCAATTATTTTGCATCCTATCCTATTGTTCTCTATCTATCCATCATGTTTATGTATCATCGGATAATTAAATAAAATCGTTTTAAATTGTAATTTCTACAGCAATTTTTCCTCATTTTCGTTAAACAAGCAAAACTATTATAAAAATGTGTTTACTAATTTGTTTAATATTGAAAAAAACAGACGAATAGAATACATGGTTTATTAAGTACTGGCATTTAAGATCTGATCCAAACTCCAATTAGCCCCACACCCCAATCAGCCCCACACTCCAATCAGCCCCACACTCCAATCAGCCCCACACTCCAATCAGCCCCACACTCCAATCAGCCCCACACTCCAATCAGCCCCACACTCCAATCAGCCCCACACTCCAATCAGCCCCACACTCCAATCAGCCCCACACTCCAATCAGCCCCACACTCCAATCAGCCCCACACCCCAATCAGCCCCACACCCCAATCAGCCCCACACCCAATCAGCCCCACACTCCAATCAGCCCCACACTCCAATCAGCCCCACACTCCAATCAGCCCCACACTCCAATCAGCCCCACACCCCAATCAGCCCCACACCCCAATCAGCCCCACACCCCAATCAGCCCCACAATCAGCCCCACACCCCAATCAGCCCCACACCTCAATCAGCTCCACACCAAGGGGCGTCGCCATGGATTCTATGGTTGGAGGGGGGACAAACCAAATAAGTTTACATTTACATATGTGACTAAATTCCTACCAAGGACCACTAGAAGTTACCTCTGTATATGTCATGTACTCGTAGGTTCTTGATTCCTACATGTACATTATTCTGAGAATCCGTGTTGTCAGCGCTCATTTTGGCGTCGCAGGCACTCACAGGGATTCGGGATTGTGGATTCGGGATTGTGGATTCGGGATTGTGGATTTGGGATTGTGGATTCGGGATTGTGGATTCGGGATTGTGGATTCGGGATTGTGGATTTGTGATTGTGGATTCGGGATTGTGGATTTGTGATTGTGGATTCGGGATTGTGGAGTTGTGATTGTGGATTCGGGATTGTGGATTTGTGATTGTGGATTCGGGATTGTGGATTTGTGATTGTGGATTCGGGATTGTGGATTTGTGATTGTGGATTCGGGATTGTGGATTTGTGATTGTGAATTCGGGATTTTGGATTCGGGATTTAAGATTCGAGATTGTGGATTTGGGGTGTGGATTCGGGATTGTGGATTTGTGATTGTGGATTCGGGATTGTGGATTTGTGATTGTGAATTCGGGATTTTGGATTCGGGATTTAAGATTCGGGATAGTGAATTTGGGGTGTGGATTCGATGTCTTGTCCTTTTTCAATTTCAATTTTTAATTTGGATTTTTCAATTTCCAATTTCCTATTTCCAAGAAAATCCATTTTAGATTGAAATGCGAAACATGCAATTATGCATTTATTAAATCGGTGTTGTGCATCAAATACACCGGTCTGTATGAGGGTGCTTGAATAGCATGATGTCAAGCTCGGTGGCACCTTCTCTTTGCCAGACTTAAAAACTCAAACTTTATGTTTAGTTATTAAAGCGGAAATATTTACTCCAAACTTTTATTTTCAACTTTTTTCTTCAAGGCTTAGGGGGCCTGCCCAGGTTGTTCTTATCAGTTTTGCCCAATCTGCGGGCAGGGAGACACAATCCGTCACTGAACCCCCCTAACATTCTTTTGTCGGCAGTAAATCACCCGCCACTGTGACTGGCCGGGGCAAACAAAAGAATAACTTGCCGATGGAAGCCCTTGAAAAACTGGTTCATTTCTCTTACTTTGAGGCAAAAAACTAACGCTTTACAAAAGGGGGGTTTCGTGAGAAAGGGCACCGTGATAGATTCTCTTTAACTTCTGCAAGTGGGCACCTGCGCCCGTCTTGAAGGGAAGGGGTTTAACAACAAAAGTATCATTTCCTTTCAAATTTTTTCCCAGGCTTGTGCCATAGCAGCCGTGCAATGCGGACAAAACACTTGACTTCAACTCCGGCCCATGACATAATTGGACTTTTTCTGTCTTATTTTAGAAAACTGATTGGTTTCTAAAGATTTCTGTATTCTAAGTTTCCGTTTGTTTGCCTTAGACAGATGGAGACAGACAGACAGACAGACAGACAGACAGACAGACAGACAGACAGACAGACAGACAGACAGACAGACAGACAGACAGACAGACAGACAGACAGACAGACAGACAGACAGACAGACAGACACAGACAGACAGACAGACAGACAGACAGACAGACAGACAGACAGACAGACAGACAGACAGACACAGACAGACAGACAGACAGACAGACAGACAGACAGACAGACAGACACAGACAGACAGACAGACAGACAGACAGACAGACAGACAGACAGACAGACAGACAGACAGACAGACAGACAGACAGACAGACAGACAGACAGACAGACAGACAGACAGACAGACAGACAGACAGACAGACAGACAGACACAGACAGACAGACAGACAGACAGACAGACAGACAGACAGACAGACGGACAGACAGACAGACAAAAAGACAGACAGACAGACAGACAGACAGACAGACAGACAGACAGACAGACAGACAGACAGACAGACAGACAGACAGACAGACAGACAGACAGACAGACAGACAGACAGACAGACAGACAGACAGACAGACAGACAGACAGACAGACAGACAGACAGACAGACAGACAGACAGACAGACAGACAGACAGACAGACAGACAGACAGACAGACAGACAGACAGACAGACAGACAGACAGACAGACAGACAGACAGACAGACAGACAGACAGACAGACAGACAGACAGACAGATATGATATGAAAATGAAATTTCCAATGCTAAGTACCGCGTATATCTGTTAGAATAGATCAAATGGGGGATTCTTCTCACGCGTTTTCCTGATGGAGCAGCTAAGAGGACACTTTGGGAGAGCGAGATAAAAGTATCTAGATAAGTTTGCTCGACAAAATTTTGCAATCAATCAGAAATCTTTTGAACTATGCGCCGCTAGAGCTCAGTGGCGCAACCAGGGGGGGGGGGGCGGGGGGACGGTTGCCCCCTTCTTAGGCGGAGACGGAGACCCAAAAACAATCAAAGGGGGGAAGACCAAGCGAATTTTCGCCAAAAACAGAGCCACCCCTCCGCCCCCCCCTTCCCGAGACTTTACCATCAGAATCCGCCCCCTCAAAAAATTTATGGTTGCGCTACTGCTAGAGCTTCATGAACTAAAAACTTCACTTCGGATAAAATAGCTTTCAGCGTAGATTTCAGAATCACCATCGTCCATCCTCAGAATCTCTCTCTAATCCCCATCCTTGATTCTCACTCACCATAAAACCCTATTCTCAAAATTGTACCCTTATCTCAGAACTCTATAATCCGAGTCTCCTCCTGCGAGTATACGAGCGTAACCATTCCTTAGAATCCAACTCACAAGCGTCTCTCATCCTCAAATTCTCATCTCAATCCTAATCCTAATTCTCAGATCTCACCTCAGGTCTCATTGCAGGAACAGGAATTACGCATTAATCTCACGTCACACTTAGAATGCCACATTAATCTCAAGTCTCAGAAATCCCGATTTAATCCCCATTCTCAGAATCCCAACTTGATCCCCATTCTCATGACTCCACTTTAATCCCCATTCTCAGAAATCCCGCCTTAATACCCATTCTCAGAAATCCCACCTTAATACCCATTCTCAGAAATCCCACCTTAATACCCATTCTTAGAAATCCCACCTTAATTCCCATTCTCAGAAATCCCACTTTAATTCCCATTCTCAGAAATCCCATCTTAATACCCATTCTCAGAAATCCCACCTTAATACCCATTCTCAGAAATCCCACCTTAATACCCATTCTTACAATAGAAATCCCACCTTAATACCTATTCTCAGAAATCCCACCTTAATTCCCAGTCTTAGAAATCCCACTTTAATCCCCATTCTCAGAAATCCCGCTTTAATACCCATTCTCAGAAATCCCACCTTAATACCCATTCTCAGAAATCCCACCTTAATTCCCATTCTCAGAAATCCCACCTTAATTCCCATTCTCAGAAATCCTACCTTAATCCCCATTCTCAGAAATCCCACCTTAATCCCCATTCTCAGAAATCCAAACTAAATCCCCATTCTTAGCAATCCCACCTTAATCCAAGTTCTCAGAAATCCCAATTTAATCCCCAGTCTAAGAAATCCCAATTTAATCCCCTTTCTCAGAAATCCGAAGTTAATCCCGATTCTCAGAATCCCAACAAAATTTAAGCTCTCGAAATTCACATTTTAATCCCCATTCTCAGAATCCCAACTTAATCCCCAATAATTTCAGTGAGTATTTGTTATTTAAAAATCTAAGTTAATCTCAACATCTGCATTCTCACAAACTCGCCCAGAGTCCCCAGATATCAGAATCCCATTCCAGTTTAAGGAGTTAAAACTCTAGATTGGTTACTATGGGCAACAAATACTTCCTATTTCAACCATAAGCTTGTAAGACCGCTAATAAATTGTTAAGCTTTTACGTAACTTTCAGTTGCTCATTGCCATTGAAATCTGTTCAATTTTAAGTTATTCAATTTGTTTCTAGGAGGCGAATTTCGAATTGAAATCAATTAGCACCTTACAAGAATGTTATGAGTGAGCTGAACCCCGACCAAAACAATCATATAGCGCTCATTGTTTCATGTCAAGTTCAAAGGTTCAATCTATTGTTCTCTTCCCAAAACTAACACTGTTATATTGCTCACTTAGCAACAGCAGAGGTTTAAACTCGAATGTTTTCGAAGACAGACATAGCTACCTACCTGCCTTAGTGATGCCATATGCCCGTATTGGGCTGTCACTTTAACAGAGTCAGAAGTAAATTTACGATTGGAACTTGGCTGTGTTTGAGCAGTGGGGCGGGCTGGAGGGCGTGGCTGGGAGGAGAGATGGACTCTGACTGATCGATGAAAAGTTAGTCATGCGTGGGAACTTTGCAATCCTGTGGTTCACAGACCGCCGCCTTCCCCCGCCTCCCCATTCAACTAGCTTATATAAAATAAAAAATCAGATGTCTAAATGTGTTTTATAGGCAGGTCAATAAATCACCATGCACATTTCTGGGATCTTGTCGAGTGGCTAACAACAGCTGAACCAAGCAGGCCTGCGATTGCGGTCCTACTCGAAAGGCAAGACGACATTATTGATTTTTTAACCCAAACAGATTGTTATCTCCAAGACGCTTTGCTTGGTCCCTGTGTAGGTGACGTAAGAAAATATTTGATACATTGCAGTGCTAAGTAGATGATTGCTAATTGTAAGGAATCTGGTAAAACTATGTGCTATGAAGCTAGTACGAGCTAAGTTAATTGGGGTAATTGCTGAACACAACTGTGTGGGACGGGAGTTTGGAATTGTGGCTGATGTATGAACTGTGCATAGGGCGATGTTTATCAGGGGTGGCACAGATTGTCAGAGGGGGCGCAGATTATCAGAGGTGGCGCAGATTATCAGGGGTGGCGCAGATTATCAGGGGTGGCGCAGATTATCAGGGGTGGCGCAGATTATCAAGGGTGGCGCAGATTATCAGGGGTAGCACAGATTATCAGGGGTGGCACAGATTATCAGGGGTGGCACAGATTATCAAGGGTGGCGCAGATTATCAGGGGTAGCACAGATTATCAGGGGTAGCACAGATTATCAGAGGTGGCGCAGATTATCAGGGGTGGCACAGATTATCAGGGGTGGCGCAGATTATCAGGGGTGGCGCAGATTATCAAGGGTGGCGCAGATTATCAGGGGTAGCACAGATTATCAGGGGTGGCACAGATTATCAGGGGTGGCGCAGATTATCAAGGGTGGCGCAGATTATCAGGGGTAGCACAGATTATCAGGGGTGGCGCAGATTATCAAGGGTGGCGCAGATTATCAGGGGTAGCACAGATTATCAAGGGTGGCGCAGATTATCAGGGGTGGCACAGATTATCAGGGGTGGCGCAGATTATCAGGGGTGGCGCAGATTATCAGGGGTGGCGCAGATTATCAAGGGTGGCGCAGATTATCAGGGGTGGCGCAGATTATCAGGGGTGGCGCAGATTATCAAGGGTGGCGCAGATTATCAGGGGTGGCGCAGATTATCAAGGGTGGCGCAGATTATCAAGGGTGGCGCAGATTATCAGGGGTGGCGCAGATTATCAAGGGTGGCGCAGATTATCAAGGGTGGCGCAGATTATCAGGGGTGGCGCAGATTATCAAGGGTGGCGCAGATTATCAAGGGTGGCGCAGATTATCAGGGGTAGCACAGATTATCAAGGGTGGCGCAGATTATCAGGGGTAGCACAGATTATCAAAGGTGGCGCAGATTATCAGGGGTAGCACAGATTATCAAGGGTGGCGCAGATTATCAGGGGTAGCACAGATTATCAGGGGTGGCGCAGATTATCAGGGGTAGCACAGATTATCAGGGGTGGCGCAGATTATCAGGGGTAGCACAGATTATCAAGGGTGGCACAGATTATCAGGGGTAGCGCAGATTATCAGGGGTGGCGCAGATTATCAGGGGTAGCACAGATTATCAAGGGTGGCACAGATTATCAGGGGTAGCACAGATTATCAAGGGTGGCACAGATTATCAAGGGTGGCACAGATTATCAGGGGTAGCACAGATTATCAAGGGTGGCGCAGATTATCAGGGGTAGCACAGATTATCAGGGGTGGCGCAGATTATCAGGGGTAGCACAGATTATTAGTGCCCTCAGGACCCTCAGGTTATTAGCTCGCAGTAGAAACTGCAGAAACCGGCAAAACGTAGGAAGGTAACAATACTGCTCAATGATGCTTCTGTGTTTGGGGTCCTCATATGTTTGACTATAGAGAGCCGCCATTCTGACAATTCTCTCTTTGGACCACTGTTATTCTGAGGACCTCTGTCTTCAGTGGGCTGCTGCAATACCCTCTGGTCCTTCAGGTAAGAGATTAGATTTTAGCGTAAATTGAGCGCCGCAGACTAGATTTTAGCGCCAATAAAGCACCCAGACTAGATTTTAGCGCCAATCAAGCACCCAGACTAGATTTTAGCGCCAATAAAGCACCCAGACTAGATTTTAGCGCCAATCAAGCACCCAGACTAGATTTTAGCGCCAATCAAGCACCCAGACTAGATTTTAGCGCCAATCAAGCACCCAGACTAGATTTTAGCGCCAATTAAGCGCCGTAGAATAGATTTTAGCGCCAATTAAGCGCCGCAGAATAGATTTTAGCGCCAATCAAGCGCCGCAGAATAGATTTTAGCACCAATCAAGCGCCTCAGAATAGATTTTAGCGCCAATCAAGCGCCGCAGAATAGATTTTAGCACCAATCAAGCGCCTCAGAATAGATTTTAGCGCCAATCAAGCGCCTCAGAATAGATTTTAGCACCAATCAAGCGCCTCAGAATAGATTTTAGCGCCAATCAAGCGCCTCAGAATAGATTTTAGCACCAATCAAGCGCCTCAGAATAGATTTTAGCGCCAATTAAGCGCCGCAGAATAGATTTTAGCGCCAATCAAGCGCCGCAGAACAGATTTTAGCGCCAATTAAGCGCCGCAGAATAGATTTTAGCGCCAATCAAGCGCCGCAGAATAGATTTTAGCACCAATCAAGCGCCTCAGAATAGATTTTAGCGCCAATCAAGCGCCTCAGAATAGATTTTAGCGCCAATCAAGCGCCGCAGAATAGATTTTAGCGCCAATTAAGCGCCGCAGAATAGATTTTAGCGCCAATCAAGCGCCGCAGAATAGATTTTAGCGCCAATTAAGCGCCGCAGAATAGATTTTAGCGCCAATCAAGCGCCGCAGAATAGATTTTAGCGCCAATTAAGCGCCGCAGAATAGATTTTAGCGCAAGACAAATAAATAAAGTAAGATTTTTAGTGCGCCCAAAACATATTTATTTTTTCCTGGGGGTCCCTGACCATCTTGACCAACCTTGACATGGCCCGGGGGGCAGCATTCCATTCTTCTTCGTTGGTTGACTTATCGAATAGTCGGGAAGCCAACAACCCCCTCCCTGGCCGCCAGCCTAATCCTATTGGCTCCCGAACTGGGAAACTCAAGCTCTCCCCCAAGTTCCCAACCGCTATAAAGATCTCCGCGTACGCTCCGCATCCGTAAACCCTTCTTGCGCTTCTAAAGCAATTTTCAAAACAACAGGCTATTATACACACTGAAATTCTTGTTATTGATAGAATCATGTCTTCTCCTAGCAGCAACAGCAGCAGCCTGTGCGAATTTTCGATCAATGGCCGAGTAAGTCTAATTATTAGTACATATTTGCCTATTTCTAATAATTGCATTTGTGTTAGGATGCTCAGCTCAGCTTACTTATAATAACTCTCAAATCAACTCCTCAACTTGCTTGCAGCCTCGCAAGTCAATCTCTCCGGAATTGGAGCCGGCGAAGCACAAAACCGAAATGTGCAAACACTACGAGGTTAGTTTGTATTTGCCACTATTATGTATGATACGCAACTCTATTCTCAATAATCAGCCACTCTACTCTCAATAATCAGCCACTCTATTCTCAATAATCAGCCACTCTATTCTCAACAATCCGCTCACTCTATTCTCAACAATCCGCTCACTCTATTCTCTATAATCGGCCACTCTATTCTCAACAATCCGCTCACTCTATTCTCAACAATCCGCTCACTCTATTCTCTATAATCGGCCACTCTATTCTCAACAATCCGCTCACTCTATTCTCAACAATCCGCTCACTCTATTCTCTATAATCGGCCACTCTATTCTCAATAATCAGCCACTCTATTCTCAATAATCGGCCACTCTATTCTCAACAATCCGCTCACTCTATTCTCTATAATCGGCCACTCTATTCTCAATAATCGGCCACTCTATTCTCAATAATCGGCCACTCTATTCTCAATAATCGGCCACTCTATTCTCAACAATCCGCTCACTCTATTCTCTATAATCGGCCACTCTATTCTCAATAATCGTCCACTCTATTCTCAATAATCGGCCACTCTATTCTCAATAATCGGCCACTCTATTCTCAATAATCGGCCACTCTATTCTCAATAATCGGCCACTCTATTCTCAATAATCCGCCCTCTATTCTCTATAATCAGCCACTCTATTCTCAATAATCAGCCACTCTATTCTCAATAATCAGCCACTCTATTCTCAATAATCAGCCACTCTATTCTCAATAATCAGCCACTCTATTCTCAATAATCAGCCACTCTATTCTCAATAATCAGCCACTCTATTCTCAATAATCAGCCACTCTATTCTCAATAATCAGCCACTCTATTCTCAATAATCAGCCACTCTATTCTCAATAATCAGCCACTCTATTCTCAATAATCAGCCACTCTATTCTCAATAATCCGCCCACTCTAATCTCAATAATCCGGCCACTCTATTCTCAATAATCCGCCACTCTATTCTCAATAATCCGCCACTCTATCTCAATAATCCGCCACTCTATTCTCAATAATCCGCCCACTCGATTCTCAATAATCCGCCCACTCGATTCTCAATAATCCGCCCTCTTTTCTCGATAATCCGCCACTCTATTCTTGATAATCCGCCACGATCTATTCTCTATAATCCAACAACTCAATTCTCGACAAACCGCCACTTTGCTCTCTATAATCCGCCCCTCTATTCTCTACAATATGCCACTGTACTCTCTATAATTCGCCGGATTCCGCCCTTCTATTCTCTACATTCCGCCCCTCTACTCTTTACAATCCGCCCCACTATTGTCTTTAATCCGCTGTCAATTTCTCACAGCTCTCACCCCTCCCACTAAATACTAATCGCGTCTACCCCCAACCCGAAACCGCCACACGCAGATGCAGAAGACCTGCCCATTCGGCAGTCGCTGTGCTTTCGCGCACGAGCCACATGAGTTACTGACGCGCGATAGGCCACAGAAGTATAAAACAGTGAAGTGTGTCCAATTTCACACAAGTGGCTTCTGCGTCTACGGCCGCCGATGCCACTTTATTCATTAATTAACAATACTTACCGCTGACTTAGGGCCAACAATAAATTAATTATCAAGCCCAGGAATTAAAATAATTCGGCCGTAGTCAGTCAAAGAATGTAATAAATAAATTTCAACTTATGAAATATCCAAAAAAACCAATATCCAGTCACAATCTGTCTGTTTATAATTGATTTTAATTTGTGAATTGTATGCTGGTTATTTTGTTGATCTATTCGCTATTTTTAACCTCAAATTTTTATGTGTATATAAGTAGTAATTGCTGCATTTTCATGTTATCTGTTTCCTTAGTTTGTCTAATTTTTAGCAAATGTGTCTTCTGTAAAAAGCAAATACGGTAGCTACTAGTAGCATTTAAATAATTGCACTCGTATAAATATTTCTTTTCTTTCAACAAAACTACTCCGCTATTAACCTTCAGTAGCATGTTGCAGTCAGCACCTGTTTAATTTAATGTTGCTCGTATTCACCACTAGTATAACTTCTATATTTTTATTATAAAGGTTTGTCTAAAAAAACATATGCCGTCATTCTCTTGCCTTATTTGTAATATATTTTATTTGTCAGTTGTAGTAGTAAATGCCGCATTTCTCTGATTAATTGCTTTTTGTAATTATTTTTTGTACATCTTTAATACGTGTAATTCTAAGAAATGTATCTTAATTAGTAAGTCCAACAGCTATTTTTATATTTAAGTTGACTTAGTGGCTAAATAATAAACCTGTATGGTCATTTATCGAACAGTATGTAATTGTACATTTTAAAATGTTTGTTAATGTATTTTATACCAGTATACGTTTATGTACATCATTGTTTAAGCTAGCCTAATGATGGAGCTGAGAGATCCCATCCAAATGAACAGAGGGTAGCGAAAGCTCACACAGGATCTCGGACTCTCGGAGTGCTGTGATGTACATGTAAAAGTGCAACACGAAAATTACAAACACATACAGGTTTAACATTCTGTCACCATGCAGTCTTAGTAATATTTCTAAATATCGAAATTCTGAAGACTCTATAGTGCCTTCACACCCTCATGTATATCTATTCACGCATTGCCCCTTCACTAATTGACACATTATTCAAATATTCACTCTTTCCTCTTCACACCTTCACGTACATGTACATGCATTCACCCTTTAACCATTCACACATAAATGTATATTCACCTTCACATAATCTCATTCACTTAAATTCACCTCCATCCATTCACAAAATTGCACATACATGTATATATATGTATTCACCACTTCACTCATTCACATTAGTTCCTTCACCCATTCACATATCCATCCCTTAACCCATTCACACATTCAACCCTTCACCATGTACGAGTACATGTAGCTCGCATAAGGTGTGAGAAAACCGGTTGTGCCTGCATTTATGAATATTTTATCAATACTCTTACAACACCGGCTGCTTGATGATTAGTCTAGTACATGTACATGTAGGTCATGTGCGAAATTTTGATTTTTACTAGACTTCTGTGGCAACCGAAAAAGATGCTAGGTATATTTTTCTATGTAATTAAGCATTCATTTCGAAATTGATTATCTCGAGTCATATAGTCATACACAAATGACAATACACAGTATATAGTTTTAATAATTTATTCATTCAAATATTACAACAAAACAGGAAAAACAACTAAAAACTTTGAATACGAGCCAAAGATAATATGAAACGTGTACAATAATATGCGTACATTAGCTTAAAAAATGTGCTTGGTCTGACTGTCAATTCAACAGCTATAACAATAGTAATGAGTTCTATCTGCTTTTACGGTGTGTTTTGACTGGTAAAAAATTATTGTTTCAGACTATTTTAAACCAAATCACAAATAAACATCTTTCTTAAGTGTTTGCTGCTGCTGCCCTCTTTCCCATCCTTCAGTGCCCGCTGCTGCTGCCCTCCCTCCCATCCTTCAGTGCCCGCTGCTGCTGCCCTCCCTCCCATCCTTCAGTGCCCGCTGCTGCTGCCCTCCCTCCCATCCTTCAGTGCCCGCTGCTGCTGCCCTCCCTCCCATCCTTCAGTGCCCGCTGCTGCTGCCCTCCCTCCCATCGGTCAGTGCCCGCTGCTGTTGCCCTACCATCCTTCAGTGCCCGCTGCTGTTGCCCTCCGATCCTTCAGTGCCCGCTGCTGTTGCCCTCCGATCCTTCAGTGCCCGCTGCTGCTTCCCTCCGATCCTTCAGTGCCCGCTGCTGCTTCCCTCCGATCCTTCAGTGCCCGCTGCTGCTTCCCTCCCTCCGATCCTTCAGTGCCCGCTGCTGCTTCCCTCCCTCCGATCCTTCAGTGCCCGCTGCTGCTGCCCCCCTTCGATCCCTCAGTGCCCGCTGCTGCTGAACCCTCCGATCCCTCAGTGCCCGCTGCTGCCCTCCCTCCGATCCTTCAGTGCCCGCTGCTGCTGCCCCCCTCCGATCCTTCAGTGCCCGCTGCTGCTTCCCTCAGATCCTTCAGTGCCCGCTGCTGCTTCCCTCAGATCCTTCAGTGCCCGATGCTGCTGCCCCCCTCCGATCCCTCAGTGCCCGCTGCTGCTGCCCCCCCTCCGATCCCTCAGTGCCCGCTGCTGCCCCCCTCCGATCCCTCAGTGCCCGCTGCTGCTGCCCCCCTCCGATCCCTCAGTGCCCGCTGCTGCCCTCCCTCCGATCCTTCAGTGCCCGCTGCTGCTGCCCTCCCTCCGATCCTTCAGTGCCCGCTGCTGCTGCGCTCCGATCCTTCAGTGCCCTCTGCTGCTTCCCTCCGATCCTTCAGTGCCCGCTGCTGCTGCCCTCCCTCCGATCCTTCAGTGCCCGCTGCTGCTTCCCTCCGATCCTTCAGTGCCCTCTGCTGCTGCGCTCTGATCCTTCAGTGCCCGCTGCTGCCCTCCCTCCGATCCTTCTGCAGTGCCCGCTGGTGCTGAAGCGACCCAAAAAATTGTCAAAAGTTTTTTTTTTTAATAAGTCAAAAACAAATCCGTGCGCAAAATACTGACTGTTAGACTGAATAAAAGTGCGGTAACAGTGCTAAGCAAGTGAGTTGCTTGCAACTAAGCAAGTGAAGGAGTTTATAATAAAAATGACAACATTAATAAAAGAGCTAAGCGTACAAGTACTACAGACAGCACTTATTGCTCACTATAAAGGATTAAATATTTAAACCATTCAGCATACCAATAAAACAAACTAAGCTTAAGAAATAACAGTAGACTATACGAGCTACTTCTACACGAATAGGCCAGGGTAAAATTCACAATGTTGTAGAATTTCTATTGCTAAGTCCGGTAAGAGCGGCTGCGAGTCTGGTAGATTGGCTGTGAATCTGGTAGAGTGGCTGTGAATCTGGTAGAGTGACTGTGAATCTGGTAGATTGGCTGTGAATCTGGTAGAGTGACTGTGAATCTGGTAGATTGGCTGTGAATCTGGTAGAGTGACTGTGAATCTGGTAGATTGGCTGTGAATCTGGTAGATTGGCTGTGAATCTGGTAGATTGGCTGTGAATCTGGTAGATTGGTATGAATCTGGTAGATTGGCTGTGAATCTGGTAGATTGGTATGAATCTGGTAGATTGGCTGTGAATCTGGTAGATTGGCTATGAATCTGGTAGATTGGCTGTGAATCTGGTAGAGTGACTGTGAATCTGGTAGATTGGCTGTGAATCTGGTAGATTGGCTGTGAATCTGGTAGAGTGACTGCAAAACTGGTAGAGCTGTCATAAATCTGATATACCGAATCTGGTAGTGATCGTTACATTTCTAATTAGTGGTCTCTCATTTTAAGAATTTGCGGCGCATATCAGCAGCAAAATGTGAATGATATCCATAACAGAAGTATTTATATAACTAAAAGCGGCAAGCAGCAAAAGTTCAAAAGAAACAAGAAATTAAATGTTTTTTTCAGGAAAGAAGAATCGAACAGTTTCAGCTGCAAGAGAGGCGCCCCGCTAGAAGCGTTGTAAGAATTAATCATTCGACCTAACTGACACAAAGTATACAAACAGACTACTGCAAGTAGCAACAGAAGCTAAAATGTAAAAAAATGAGATAACTTTAGTAAAATCATTCGACATTATGTTCAGTTAAATCAGATCTACTTCACAACAGAAGAAACAAGAAGAAACAATAAGCAACAGAGTCTGGGATCTCTTTTAGGAAAGAATGAATAGAAATGCATTCGGTGCACTTTTTTGATCGAACACAAAACAAAAAGAAAGAAATTTATTTGGGACTTGTGCACAAAAAATTTCCGGGTCATTGTCGTTTGATTCACCCCCATGAGAGCCAACCCCACCCCCATGAGAGCCAACCCCCACCCCATGAGAGCCAACCCCCACCCCATGAGAGCCAACCCCCACCCCATGAGAGCCAACCCCCACCCCCATGAGAGCCAACCCCCACCCCCATGAGAGCCAACCCCCACCCCCATGAGAGCCAACCCGCACCCCCATGAGAGCCAACCCGCACCCCCATGAGAGCCAACCCGCACCCCCATGAGAGCCAACCCCCACCCCATGAGAGCCAACCCCACCCCCATGAGAGCCAACCCCCACCCCCATGAGAGCCAACCCGCACCCCCATGAGAGCCAACCCCCACCCCAAGGCACAGAGACTGTACATGCCTGACGATTAGAAAGTCAGAGGGCCGCTGTACACCCTGTGTGAGCGTGTGTGTGAGTGCGTGTTGGCGCGCATGTATGTGCTCAGGAGTCAGCAGAATGGGGGCAGAATTGCCAAAGGCGTTGCGCCAGGTGCCCACAGCCCTCCTGCGAATATTTAATAATGCTTTTAAAAACACCGATGCCCATTTTGGCCAGTGCGATTTCATGTTTCTTTAATCATTGTTACAGCACTTGGGAAAGTTTACATAAAGCAATTGCTGTTTCTTCCTGCAATCGTGATATGCAGGTAAATGTTTTTATTATTATTTAGTCAGATTCCGACCATTAACGCTAATGATACTACTGGGCTGTCTACTTATTGGCTGGGGCTCGTACGCTGAAATAGGGCACAGCGTCCTTGACAACCAGAGTGTGGCAGAATTCGCACACGTTGGCCTGCCGCTTACTTGGCCCAGAGGTGACGGTCTTGGCCGTGCAGTCCTGGCAGAACAGCTTCACGCAGTGCAGGCAGCGGCGCGGCTTTACAGTCAGGCTGAGGCCGCGACCGCAGGCGCCGCAGTTCGATGCGTCTTCGACGAATTGCCATCGCACCTGGCTCTCCTGCTGCCTGAGGTTCTCCAGCTGCATTTGCAGCGACTGTGAAAGCTCAACGAAGTCCTTCTGGACGCTCTCCGAGTTCTGCAGCTCCGTCTGCTCGGAAAGGGAAAACGGAACTGCTGTTAGCTTAACAGTAGGAATGCCAAGCCATTTTCCGCCCGTCGAACTACCAAGAGGGGGGAAAGAAATTCCCCCCCACCTACAATTTTGACCAAGGCTAGTGTGACCAACGAAGTCAGAACTGATGCAGACACATGTGATCGACGTGCTGATGAAATTTGGAGACTTGGCAAGGCTGCACTGAATACACTAGCGCTTATGGGAAAAATCCGACCTTCTGGCAGAATCGTCGAATATCTCGACGGTCCGGAGGGCTGGCGACTTGATTTTTGTTTGAGAAGGTGCGCAACAAAAAGTCAGCCCGTGCTCTTGAATTCCGTGTGCCTGCGTTTCTCCGTTCTAGAGCAGCAAAAAAATTGTCAGGGGGGGATTTCTTCCCTCTTGGTAGTTCTGCTGTTAATCTGTGCCACATCTCACTCGGTCACATCTCACTCTGTGTCGCATCTCACTCTGTGTCACATCACACTCGGTCACATCTCACTCGGTCACATCTCACTCGGTCACATCTCACTCGGTCACATCTCACACGGTCACATCTCACTCCGTGCCGCATCTCACTCGGTCACATCTCACTCGGTCACATCTCACTCGGTCACATCTCACTCGGTCACATCTCACTCGGTCACATCTCACTCGGTCACATCTCACTCGGTCACATCTCACTCGGTCACATCTCACTCGGTCACATCTCACTCGGTCACATCTCACTCGGTCACATCTCACTCGGTCACATCTCACTCGGTCACATCTCACTCGGTCACATCTCACTCGGTCACATCTCACTCGGTCACATCTCACTCGGTCACATCTCACTCGGTCACATCTCACTCGGTCACATCTCACTCGGTCACATCTCACTCGGTCACATCTCACTCGGTCACATCTCACTCGGTCACATCTCACTCTGTGCCACATCTCACTCGGTCACATCTCGCTCTGTGCCGCATCTCACTCTCATCATCCTGTCTCACCCTGCACGCATCACAATAGTTGAATAGTCCCAATATTTCCCAAGTCCGCTCTCACCTGCAGACAGGTGACCCGGTGCCTCAGCTCGGCATTATCAGTCTCAAGTCTGGCAGTCCTAGCTTTGAGTTCCGCCTCGCTAGCTCGCAGATTGGCTGCCACCTCTCTCGATTTCTCCTGCAAGCTGGCCAGCTGTGACTGGGCGGCCTCCTTAGCCGAGCGCTCCTTGGCCAGCTCCGAGCGCAGCCGGTCGCACCTGTCAGTCTCGGCCTGCAAGCACTCCTGCGTCTGGCGGAGCTGCTCAGATTCGCTCAATAATTTTTGCCGCTCAAAGTCTGCTTCGGATTTGTGGCGACGTTCGAGGTGCTCTCGGTTGACGCGCTCCGAGATGAGGTCCTCCTTGAGCTTGAGCACAAGCACCTGGCGGAGCAGAAGACCGCAACGTTAGTTCAGTAGAGGACCGGGAGTTCGGGACCAGTTTGTAGTGCATTAAAGTATCTTATGTACTTTCAGTGACTTTTTTGTACGCGATGATTTAACTATGTGAGATTTTAACTATGGGAGATTTTAACTATGGGAGATTTTAACTATGGGAGATTTTAACTATGGGAGATTTTAACTATGGGAGATTTTAACTATGGGAGATTTTAACTATGTGAGATTTTTACTATGGGAGATTTTAACTATGGGAGATTTTAACTATGGGAGATTTTAACTATGGGAGATTTTAACTATGTGAGATTTTAACTATGGGAGATTTTAACTATGGGAGATTTTAACTATGGGAGATTTTAACTATGGGAGATTTTAACTATGGGAGATTTTAACTATGGGAGATTTTGACTATGGGAAATTAAAGTATGGAAAATTCATGACAGTGATCTAGGATATTTTTAGCAAATATTTTGCCCAACCTGCAGTTCATCAGCCGCAGCCGGGATGTCCTCCAGCAGACCCTGCCGCAGCTTATCAGCGGAGTCGCGTCCGGAGGCTAGCAGGTCGTCGTACCAGCCCTGCAGCTGGTCGATGCCGTCCTGCAGCTGGTCGCGGTCGCGGATCAGGCAGCTCAGCTGGTCGCCGAGGCCGGACCGGCAAGCGTCAAGTTGGTCGCGCAGTTTCGTCACCCTGGCCGACGCTTCAGACAGCTGCTTGCTCAAATCGTCGAGTTTTTCAACGTGAGCAGCGTCGGAACGACGACAGGCCGAGTCCAGACGTTCGAGAGCGTCGGCTAATTCAGCCGCGCGGGCTGCCTCGCGCTGACGGCCAGCGGCTTCGGCAGCAGCGTCGGCTTCAGCCTGATGTTGGGCGGAGCGGAGACGGCGAATCTCGGCGCGCCAGCTCTGGCACATCAGGCAGCGGGCGGCCGCTGCGGCTGCGGCCACTGCGGCGACGGTTAGGTGGAGAGGGAGGTTCAAACTTAATAAATCATCTTGGCCCAGTTTCTAGTAGCGATCTATGCAGGTTGACATGTTGTCATAGGTTGTCATAGTTTCTGAAAGCGCGCCTTAGCTAGCAATGATATAAAATCATGCATTTTTTATTTTTTAGAACTAATCTTATAGTTGTTTCTCTGAAATTTATTATTTTGGCTGCTTATGAGAAGTTACTACTTTGGAAGCCAATGAACCCTTTAAAATTTTAAACCAGAGCCACATAACATGAGCTTACCCATCATGGACTGGCTTTTTGAAAATCCATCACCAGTGAAATTGGTTAATGACTGCCATCTATGTTGCTGTTGATCACCTTGGGTATTTATCAAACCATCTGAGCTCCCACTGCTTGTAGTGCCAATTTTTAGATTAGGACAAGAGGAAGACAATGCTGATGATGAAGCCAAAGGAATAAATTTTCTAGACTTATTGGCATATTCCTTAGACTGCTGTTGCTCTGCTGAATCCATAAAAAAACTTCCTGGAATTTATGTTATTTTATCAATTGATTAAAAGATCTATTATTTGGGAGGAAATAATGATAAAATGAAAAAATCAAACAAAAAAATGAATAAAATATTACTGCTGGCTAATTCTCAGTTCTTTAAATGGAGTTTCATGACTTGACCATTTGACTCTATTTGAAAATCAGTCTGTAGACACAGAGAAAAAAATTAATACTAGTATTCTCATAGCTTAAATTTATTCTTTTTAGATGTCTTAGTGTAGATGGTTTTTCTCGAAAATGTTGATTGAAAATGGAATATAATTAGACATTTTGCTCAATTTCAGTATAGCCATAGGCTATTGGCATATAATTTGGGTCTAATTCATCTATCTAGCGATCTACTTAGACTAAAACGCCTTAACTTTTTAAAAGAAACTGCTTTATTATTCGTAGCTCATTTTGATTTCATTTTAACTATTCATTTATATTTTTCTGCTAGTTTAAAGTGACTTAAGCTAAATGCATATCTTAGTGTCAGTGGCAGTGTCCACTTATTAATTAGAAAGTGAAGATCTTTAAACGCAGAATAGTTGTTGACCAAAATTTTAGAAAATACAAATATCACAATTGGATCTCGTAACAGTTGTGTTGAGAGCTCTTAGTCTGTGTGCTATATGTCCATGTTATATAGTACAAGATATACATTTTCTAAGAAAAATGCAAATTTAAAGCACGAAAATTCAAAGCAGTTAAAAAACAAAACAACAGCGGTATTGTTTCAAAGAAAATGATGAATGCCAAAACGGCTTGCTAAAAAGCAAGCTTGTTTTTTCATTAGCGTTATAATTTTTTAAGCTGATAAATTGTGCAATTTTTATATCTCTTATGTAAATGTACTTTTATGGGTCAAATAATAAAACAAACCGTTAACATCTTCAAAGCACACATGATTCCGAATGATTTATAGTGTACTTCTACACTCTGCTAATTAGGCTGACGCCAGGCTAAATATTTTTTTAGAATCCACGTAACGATGGAACATGCATTGTAGTGCAATCCACTACATTTTTAGAATTACTATTGCAATCTCTAGAGCGTTATGGACAAGCAAGCAAGCATACAAATATTAGAGATTTAGTATATTTAGACTAGTATTAGAGCTATTATGTTATGCCTAATTATATATATTGACTATAGCATAGATATTACCATTAATATAGCCAAAGACGAACTATTTTTATACTAGGGCTATTCTTAACCCTTAATGATTACCTTACTGATATCACCAAGCTGTACTAGGGGCCCTAGGCCTAGGGGGTAAACTGTATCTAAATCCCACCAATAAACCACCAAGCTGTTCTAGGGGTTGCTTCTATTTTATCAAATTTTCACCAAGCTGTATAGTGCTTTATGTTCTCCTTTTAAAATCTCACTAACCTGCCATCAAAGGTTATGTAAGGCTTCTTACTATTTTTATATAGTGTACTCAGCATATATATTGTAATCAGATATTATTGGCATTGCTAGCATATGTATTATTTACTAATAGCTAATTAGCATCTACTGGCCTGAACAGTTATATGACATTTAACCTATTCCTATCCTATACCCTATTTACTCATATCAAGGGATTTTTCTTAGTCCTAGGCATTCCTTAGATCAGAGGATGATAGCTCTAAAGCAATTTATGTTGCTCTAAGGCAATTTTACTGCTTAGTTTAAGGCAATTTACCTCAGATCACTAGGTAATTCTAATTCTCATTTTAGCAGTTTTTAATTCTTCCAATGTTGGGGTTTCTCATTAAATAAGTGAAGGCTTATTAGAAGGCGCATGACCAAGATGGCCACACATTAAGGCGCATGACCAAGATGGCCACATACCAAGATGGCCACAGCTTTGAATGGCTGCTTGGATAGGAATAGGTCTATATATTTCCTCATTTCCTATTGGCTGTGATTGGGGTGGGGTATGACGTAGCTTTAAGTCTCGGAGAAAACAGATTTCGTTAGTGAAATTAGACTAAGTTAAACAAAAAAGACTTCCCTTTACAGCAGGTATTACTACCTACTAAAGCTAGTAGCACTACTAGCACAAGACATTTAATTTTTGTATCATGGATAATAGTTTCAAACCTATCTCAATATACTAAAACTGACGTGTTGTTTGTATATGTTAAAAGTTAAAGGTAGAGGGTAAAGGTATTAGTTATGATAGAAGTAAGCAAAAATTGGAGTGCCCTCTTGTCTCTCATCTTTTCTCTCATCTCTGCACTCTTATCTCTTATCTTTTCTCTGTCATCTTTGCCCTCTTGTATCTAATCTTTTCTCTCTCTCTAATCTCTGCCCTCTCCTGTATCATCTTTCTCTCTCTCATCTCTGTCCTCTCCTCTCATCTATTGCCCTCTCTCTCTTATCTATTCTCTCTCTCATGTCTGCCCTCTTCTCTCATCTTTTCTCTCTCATGTCTACCCTCTCCTCTCATCTTCTCTCTCTTTCATCTCTGCCCTCTCCTCTCTCCTCTCCTCTCCTCTCTCCTCACCTCTTTGCTCTCATCTTCCTTTTCCTCTTCATTCTCTTCTCCCTTTCCTCCTTTCTCCTCTCCATTAATCTCCCTTCTCCTCTCTCTCCGCTCATATTTAATCTCTCCTCTCATCAACTCTCTTCTCCTTTATTCCTTCGCCTCTCCTTTATCCTATGCTTGTATTTCTCTTCTCTATTCCTTACCCTCTCTCCTCACCTCTGGCCCGCTCTGTCATCAGGACTCCTCGCTTCGCTTTGGGGGCCAACAAAGCGGCCACTAGAAGGGCAGTCATGAGCTGGGTTCTCAATCGAGGTAAAAAGTTTGCCAACCCCTGCACTAAAAGCACCTGGCTCAGTCACATTAGATAAAAACTACATGTATAGTGGAATGGCATTGAGAACAACGTGAACTAGCCTCTCTACTCTCAACCTCTACTCTCAGCCTCTATCTACTCTCAACCTCTCTATTCTCAGCCTCTCCACTCTCAGCCTCTCTCTATTCTCAGCCTCTATCCACTCTCAACCTCTATCCCCAGCCTCTCTCTACTCTCAGCCCCTCTCTGTTCTCAGCCCCTCTCTGCTCTCAGCCTCTCTCTACTCTCATACACTAGTTTCATCTTCTCTCTCAGCTCAGCTTATATCTACTTCTAAAACCTGAAGTCATACTCAAACAAAAACTTGTCTTTCGAAAAACACATATCGGAAAAATCTCTGGCCTGCTGTCTCTCTCTATGTCCCTCGGATCCTTTGAAACTTCTATCTTCTCTTTTGTTTCCTCTCTCTCTCTTCTCTTCTCTTCTCTTCTTTCCTATCTCCTCTCCCATCTTCTCTCGTCGATCTTCCCTCACCTCTCTTCTCTTTCATCTTTGCTCTCTCTTCTCATTTATCTCTGGTCTCCACTCTCTCCCCTTAGGAAAGAAGGAAAGATAGGAAAGATAGATAGCAAACATAGGAAAGAAGCGCAAGCCTATGTTTGAAAAAGTGCCCGACTTGTACCAGCTGAGGCCAGCTAGAAGGCAACGCGGGAGAGATATTGTTGTAGAATATCCAATCGAGAATGTGCCCACCCACCTTCTGGTGGATGGGGGCAGTGCGCTGTCTTTGCTAAGAGCCAAAGACTATTCTAAAAAAATCACTGGAAGGAGCGTGGAGGCCTTGGAGCCATACATGCGCAACCCCCCTGATTTACACTGGCCATGCGACTTACTTTTTGACCAAAAATGCGACTTACCTGTAAAAGAAAACCCTAACGCAATTTTGGGTAAACGGCAGGAGTAACTATGACTGTCTTATAAGTTATAAATGCCTCGTCATCTAATTAGTACTATGTCTGTATTATTTAGGCTGGGAATTTTTGCGACTTACCCCTGGTCCACCACAATTTACGGTGGCCAGATCGGCCAGGTCGGCCAGCAGTTGCGCATGTATGCTTGGAGCCCCCATGTGTGAATGCCATGTCATGCCATTAAAGATTATAGGACTGAGAAAATTTATTTATTAGGAGTTAGTCTCCCATTCAACCCCCGCTAAGTGGCAGAATGGTAGTCAGCCCGTGATTGCTTAATCCCCTCCCAATTAGCGTATTGAAAGTTTGCTCGTGTTGCCCCATTGGATACCGCTTTTCGCTTATTTACGTGTGCTTTCCATTATATTCAAACTATGTTGTGACTCCGTGCTCATGTGGGATGTGGCGATGTTTAAATATTTAGGATTTGAGCTCAAATTTGAGCTCGTACGGTATGTGTTTATTCCCTATAAGTCAATATTATCTTGGAAACAATGGAAGTCTGGGACTGTTAAAATTAGCATATTTCAGTTTGATTTCTCGTGTTTGTTCGCACCTCGTAGGTCAGTTCTCTATTCTCTATTCTCTCTCCTCTATCGTCTCGACCCTCTCTCCTATTATTTATTTCCTGTCTTATCTCCTCTCTCTCATCTCTCATCTGTACTCTCCTTTAACATCTCTCCTCTTTTTTTCCCAACTCTCCCAACTCTTCTCTCAACTTTCTCCCCTTTACTCTTTCACCTTCCCTCTCTACTCTCTTCTCCCTCTCCCTCTCATCTCTCATCTCTCCCATCTCTATTCTCCTTTCTACTCTCTCCCTTCTCCATTTTTCTATTTCCTCTCATCTCTCTTCTCTCCCTTCCCCTCTCTTCCTGTCCTCTCAATTCTCCCCCTTTATTCTCCTTTCTCCTTCACTCCACTTCTCTCCCATTGTCTCTCATGTCTGCTCTCACATATTTCTCTTCTCTCTCCACTCGTCTCTATAATCTCTTCCCTCTCCTCTCTCCTCTGTTCTAGCTCTACTGTCTCATTTCTCGTCTCTGCTTTCTCATCTCTTCTTTCTCCTTTTTCATCTCTCCTATCTGATCTCTTCTCTCTTCTGTTTGTATCAGACTTGTATCTGAACATGTATTTAGAGGTTCAGCTTATTTTGACGAGATTTCAGAATTGTCAGACTTTGATTGAAGCAAGTTGCGTTTCTTGGGTATCAGTACTTGCTGAAAAATACATGCATCTCATATCTGTGCAAATTTGCCGCAGTACATAAAGAGTACAAATGATATTTACATAAATAAATCTGAGGCTTCATGCTAAGTGCTGCATGCAAAGTCACTATATTGAGTTATTTATTTACAAGCCAAATTGTTATCATGGTTACCAACCATAGCAGTTGGCTAAAAATGTTAAAACTGAAAAAAGATTGCAACGAAAAATAACAATATGGCTGATTTGAGGTGAGCTGTTTTATATAGATAGATTTTTTATCTCCACCACGCAAGCCAGTCAGTTATTTAGACTGTATTTATGACTTCCAATTGTATCGTATCAGTACAGCTAGGCCAAGATTGAAAAAAAGTTGCTCTAGGGTTGGCTTGAGTGTAACAATCCGTGAGGCATCACCACCACTAGGGGAGCAGTGTGAGGACTGTTTGACCATAAATTAACTCTTTGCTCATTCAAGCTTGAATTGACAGCAACTCCGCCTACCTTTTGTATTCAACTTAAACAACAGAATATGGCTCGTATGTGAACTCAATAGAAGTGGAAATCAAAAATAAAAAAAACTGCATCAGTTGCCACCCATTCACGATATTTCATATTATTTCTAGATACCAACGGATTGACAGCAGTTTGTAGCAATGAATAAATTGTTTTTC
Source organism: Macrostomum lignano (assembly GCA_002269645.1). NCBI lineage: Eukaryota > Metazoa > Platyhelminthes > Macrostomidae > Macrostomum > Macrostomum lignano. The sequence continues at coordinate 403,881 of NIVC01000042.1, forward strand.
TATGAAATATTTCATCAGGCCTAGCTGTTCTGCGAATGTGGGTGCAAAAGGTATCTCATATCTGCATTTTAATAGCGCGTATACGTAGCTCATATAATATCATGCATAATGATGGGGATGATGGGATGATGATGAATTATGGAGGAAGAAGTGCACTGAGTCACACATACATGCAGTGACTAGCCCAAGTAAAGGCTGCTTGCTCTGTAAGTGCGACGCAATGAACCCCCCAATCCCAAATTTGAGCGTAAAACAAAGTGTAATATCTGGCAAGAAATGTGCACGGTGATTCTTAAATATGCTCCAGGGCTATATTGGGTGCAGCAACTAAGTAAGTGCGGATTAAAAGGATAAAAAAGCTACACCAGATTTTATATGAAGAAGAGATTTGTTTAATGCGAAATATGTTTACACCTCTTAGGGCCCTACTATAAGTAGGAAATTAAGACTCGTAACCATTTTTGTCTTTAGCCCTGCAATATGCTAATAAAATTTTGACTGCCTATCTAAACCCCCCCATTGCAACCCCACATCTCCCCACCCGAAGCTATCCAATAGTAAACCAGCTGTCATTTTCCGTGACCCCCACCTCAGCTGTGGCCATCTTGGTGTGTGGCCATCTTGGTCTTACACCCACATTAAGATGGCCATAGCTCTAAATGTCTAAACAGATAATAATAAGCTTAGGTTTCTATATTCTTTGAACCACCCTGTAGCTAAGTAGGTTTCTATATTTCACTCATTTCCTATTGGTAGTAAGGAAGATAGATGCTATAAATAATTGAATTTTATTATATTATAATCATTCCCTTTGGCTTTAACTTTTATTGTAGCCTGACTTAGAGGCCTATAGATATTTATCCACTAGGTCTACATAAAACAAGTAACTTAGCACAAAATAAATACTTTATTGCATATTTATCCAATTTTTTTGCATAGCTAGCAATCATTATTACTAGGCCTAGTAATGGTTTCTTGATAAACTGATAGTGATAAATTTGATAGATGTAATGATAGAAAATAAATTGGTATAAACATTGAAAAAGATTAAGTTTTTGTATCATAGATAATTAGTTTCAAAATTTTTAGTATATAGGATATATTATTGCATTACTCATCAGTATTTATGAATATGATTGATTAAATAAAAGTTAATATTAATATTCAATTGATATAATAATATTAAAATTAAAGTTAATATAACAATAGCTATTATTATATTGCTAATTAATGGTAGAAAGAGAGTAGACACAATAGAGATTCAATGTGGTGACCATCTTAGGCTAGGGCCTAGTAAATGGCCATCTTGGTCTTACACAAACTGCTAATAGGCCTAGCAAATTTGATTTGTTTCTTTCCAAATTGGAAGTTGATTAATAAAGCTCATAAGTAGGAGGTTGGTTACTCTCTTGGTTTTTGAGCTTTTATTTATACTCATTAAGAAAATAATTTTAAACCAATTTTTATTTGCAAAATATTATTTTAAAACATGGTTAATTTAAATTAGGATAAAAATTAAAATATAGTATTTTCTAAAAAAGAATAAGTTGTAATTGTTAAAAAGATTCAAAGAATATAAAAAAGAATATGCTATAAAATGAGTACTGTTTTACTATAAAAGAGCACTACATTTAGTATAGGCCTGTAGATATATTACTACTAATATATATATTAGAAAAAATTAAATTGCCTAATCACTATGGCACATGACTAAGATTGCCATATACCAAGACTACCACAACTATTATTGGCTACTAGCATTGAAGGCCAAGGAGCTATCAATCTTCTAGCATTGCTATTCTTCTTGTATGTTTCTCTCTTGTAGCCTTGTCCTACTGGCTCTCCTACCTACTCATCTCCTCTTTAGCATAATCAAATAACACATTGAGCCAAATTCCTCTCCTAGCTCCCCCAAGTGTGGCAATCTTGGTGTGTGGCTGTCTTGGTCCTACACTACCACTGAAGAGTTTATTGGGTGGTGATCAGTCACTCAATAACTCCCTCTTCTAGACACTAGGGAACAAGTGCCTAGGAATAAACAAAATCAAATAACTCTATAGTGGATCCTCTTGAGGTTGGTAGTCAGCGGGGTCTTGTAGGGCTAGCTAGCTTGATGTGCGGTAGCGGCCAGTTCTAGTGAACAGCTGTTGTTTCTTAGAGTCCTTAACTTTATCTGTAGGTTGACAAAAACTAGAGCAAGTCAGAATTCTTGATGATCCTCGAGCTTGGAATTAACAATAGAATGTACACCCTTATAAACAACTGAATTCTTTAAATCTCTGTAACAGGTCCCCCTAATTCTTTGTTATTCTTTGTTACATCTGAAATGTAACAGATAACTCAAATTAACTCAATAATCCTCTAGGAATGTATCCTAGGAAACAAGGAGGCCTTTCTCAAATGTGTTGACAATAAGTGTCTCGTAAACTTAATTAATCAACTTATTAGCACTAGTAACAAATAACTAAATCAGGTAAATGCTTACCAATTGGTCCAGATTTCTTCTCTTAGAGATGGGTCTTCTTAGTTAATGTACTCCAAGGTATTCCTTGAGACCACTCTGAGTCTGAATTATTCACTTAGATTTTTGCTTACATTTATAGTTAAATTTTGGTGAAAAACTGTTATAAAATTGATTATTTACTTAGGTTACATATGTTTGATTAAGGGGTCATAAATGTATGATCATTACCATAAAAGGAATTAAGCAAAATAAAACTAGCGAGAACCAGTTCCTTGATCAAATAAATGTCGGTCCTATGTAGGGCTCTAAGTCACTTCTGTTTGCACATGACTCATTCTAAAATATAATTTCTAAAAATAGACATGATTCACCATGACTCATTCTAAAAATAGATTACAAGTTTAGATTGATTCTATTAGAAAATTACTTTAAGTAGTGCATTACAGTATGACTAAAATATCTACACCACTACTATTGTTATGTAAAATGGTATTAGGAGATGTAGGACTAAAATAAACATTTTGCATTTTTTGTATGTCTAGCACAATATTAAAATATAGAATATAAGGCTTCTATTATATATAATAAAGGTTCACTTTAAGCATGATTTTGACTATAATAAGCATTTTTTTATTGGTGCCAATTTGAAATAACTGATTTTACCCAATAAAAAGATGCACTAGATTCTAAGGTGAATTTTATATCAAAATGCCTAGTCAGTATATTAGTGCCAATTAGAATAATATATTTCAATGAAAGTATTGCCTTTTAATATTCAAGTATACAATTAGACACAATTAGCATATTAAAAGATTTACTTACAAATACCAAAATGATAGATTATATAGTTAAGTTATATTATTAGAATAATAGAAATTAAAATTGATTTGTATATTTTATATAAGATTTTTATGTGCTTCAAGTATTGGCCTAGGCCTCAGATTTTTAGTAAACTATTTTATTCTAGGACTAAAGTATTTATTAACTAGGTTTATATAATATATAAACAGTGTGACTATACATTGTATGTCTCATATTCTACCAATAGCTAATATCAATAGTTAAATAAAATTGAGCCAAGTGGCAATTGGATTGGCTAGCTTTTTTTCTGCCTAAAAGTTATATTGGTTTTTATATTAAGAACATTTTCCTTTTTAACAAAGCTTCAAATGAAATAAGTTTTAATTGAAATATAGTTTGAGAATAAGAATATAATTTAATTTTTTGGATTAGACTTTAGATTGGACAGATGTTAGCAAGGACTTAGCACTGAATTATTTATTGACCAATAGTTTGTCTTAGTTGTGGTGTTGGTATTGTCATTCACAATGGAAGCCAAATAAATAAACAAATTACTTATGTAATCTTTTGCTAGCTCACTGTTTAATAACTTCAGAAACAGTAAGCCAAGCCAGCCACAAATTGGCGGTCATGTCTGGGCCGCTAGACAAATCGTGGGACAAGCTGTTGAAAGCATTCGAAAGCTTGCACATTCACTTGGATGATGTATCGTTCCTTCCGGCTGGGTAAGCATAAACTATGCTGTTTAATTGCTGCAATGTTGCAACAGTATATCCTACCAGCCCTTATTCTGAGAGTTTTTGGTGTGGAACCAGCATTTTAAGGCCCATCAGGATATTCTCAGCCTTGATGTGCTGTCCTTTGTAGCAAGAACTCTAATTGAGGGAAGTCATTCAGTTTTTTAAAAATTTTGCAGATTCCTGGGTGTTAGTTGGATTAGATTTAATGGGGTGGAGTAAAGATGGGGTTTTGTTTTGGCACTGCCGCAAATCAAGCAACAGTTGATGTGTACCCTACTGACCCCTTAAGCAAGCATGTACGCTCACACAGGGTGTACAGCGGTCCTGACTTTCTAATTGTTAGACATGTACACTCTGTGCCTTGCGGGCTGGCCCTCATCCAATTGAAAACGTTGTGGTGACAAGAATCGCTAAATAGTCATTGCAAACACCTCTAGCGACTGTTGAGTCACGACAAAATCACGTGAATCGTAAGAGTTTTGAAAAAGTCGCCCCAAGAATTGTTGTGTTAGCGCTTGACTTTCTACTAACTCAAGTAGGCTAAATATAGTTGTAGTACTCTAGCACGCCTCAGACACGACTCTACGGCCCCCGAGTCATTATAGAAGCGCCCCAGAGTCATTTCTGAGTCGCTTTAGAGTCACTTCTTTCCTATTTTATCTGGTGACTCTGGGACGTTTCTTGGGATTTACCAATGCTAAGCTTTCTACTAACAGTAGCGACCCAAGTAAGGTTTCTTTCTGTTTAAATATTTAAACTCGACTGTTGCAGGCTCAGGAAGAAGGACGGCGCCCCAACCGTAGAGGAGAAGAAGCAGGCCTGCCACCTGCTAGCCGAGAGTATCCTAGGCGGTGAGCTAGCCAACTCGCAGGACTACGGCGCTGTGCTTCGCCCAGTAATAGAAACCCTATGCAACCTGTGCGACGATGCTAACGACTCCGTGCGCAATCTCGCTAACGAGACCCTCAACGCTGTTATGAAAGACATCAGCCTGCATCTGTACAGACACTTGACAGTGGCATTCGCTAAAGTTATGCAACGCGAGGGTATACAACCGCGCGTAGTGAAAGCTGCTCTAAGCAGATTTGCTAGCCTAGTTGATTACATTCTGCCGGCTAAGGCGCCAGACTATGCCAGATTTGTGTTCCCAATCATTGTCCGATTGCTGCTAGCTGGCGAAGCTGTGCAAGCTGAACTGGTCCGCCAGCTGCCGCCAATCTGTCGGGCTTTGGTGCCGGCCGATCGGGAAATTCATCTGCGCGGCTACCTCACCGACTGTTTGGCCGCTTTAGATAATGCGTCGCCGTTTGTCAGACGGACTGCGGCTACGTTTGTCTCGGAGATTTGCGCTAATGCTCAGACGCCCAGGTGATTGTTTTTTGGGGCATCTTTTGACAGCTGACGGATGTGCAGTGGCACCTTACTCTGTAGTGCTGGGGTTGTGCAGTGGCGCCTGATTCTGCAGAGCTGGGGGTGTGCAGTGGCGCCTGATTCTGCAGTGCTGGGGGTGTGCAGTGGCGCCTGATTCTGCAGTGCTGGGGGTGTGCAGTGGCGCCTGATTCTGCAGTGCTGGGAGTGTGCAGTGGCGCCTTATTCTGTAGTGCTCGGGGTGTGCAGTGGCGCCTTATTCTGTAGTGCTCGGGGTGTGCAGTGGCGCCTTATTCTGTAGTGCTGGGAGTGTGCAGTGGCGCCTGATTCTGCAGTGCTGGGGGTGTGCAGTGACGCCTTATTCTGTAGTGCTGGGGGTGTGCAGTGGCGCCTTATTCTGTAGTGCTGGGGATGTGCACTGGCGCCTGATTCTGCAGTGCTGGGGGTGTGCAGTGGCGCCTTATTTTGTAGTGCTGGGGTTTGCAGTGGCGTCTTATTCTGTAGTGCTGGGGGTGTGCAGTGGCGCCTTATTCTGTAGTGCTGGGGGTGTGCAGTGGCGCCTTATTCTGTAGTGCTGGGGGGTGTGCAGTGGCGCCTTATTTTGTAGTGCTGGGGGTGTGCAGTGGCGCTTTATTCTGCAGTGCTGGGGGTGTGCAGTGGCGCCTTATTTTGTAGTGCTGGGGTTTGCAGTGGCGTCTTATTCTGTAGTGCTGGGGGTGTGCAGTGGCGCCTGATTCTCAAGGGCTG